>REGL01001525.1:63367-73748 GCA_004194395.1 Aurelia aurita complex sp. Pacific
AGAAATATAGAATTTTCACAAGACTTGATCTCAAAAATATAGAACACATGATTGTCATAAAAAGTATGTAAGAGTCAAAGAACCTTCTTGAACCAAAAATGTTTACCCATATGCTCAAGCCCAAAATACAAAGAGAAAATATTATACTTACCAACTGGACCATAAAGGTTGGCTATAAGGCCGTTGGCAGCAACAACAGACTGGTATTTCAGTGCATGGACTCGCTTGTGGCCATTGTAAACAACTTTTTGGTTCTCTCCAGGTCTGCATATTGGCCTAACAGTGCCATCTATGAATCCCCAGCAATTTTCAAGGGCATGGCTCTTGTTATGCACTGCTTGAGCATATTCAATAAGTTTATCTTGTTGCAACCAACGCTGTTCAAACCTAGTCAGGAGATGTTTCCACACATCGCTCAAACATCGCATGACTTTGTTGACAATCAGGCATATTTCTGACTTGCTTCTTCCAAATCTCGGAATCAAGTCACTGTATCGACATGGATATGCAAATCTCTTCAGCAGCATACAACATAGAGAAACGCAGCTGCAGTGATTTCGTCCGCCATTTTGTTTCGTACTCAAACCTCACCTCAAATCTAAACGATCAAACAACACAGAGTGACTCCCAGTGCGAGTGCAAGGACCCCCGGGTAGATCTTGAACTCGAACTCGTTCTCGCCCTGGATCTAAACCTCCCTATTAAAGCTAAATTGACATCGCTGGAGCCAACCAAATCTGTATAAATTTTTTGGGACACCCGGTGTAATTATTATTTCAATACAACCATGAAGAACTACTGATACTTTGTATTGCACGTCAGTTACATTTCATACTAAATAAAAAAATATGTTTATGTATACAGTACCAGTATTAAAGATGCATGTGAAATGCTAAATACTGTACTTAATTATTATTTATTTTTAATCAAATGTTTGCTAGATACTGCATGTCTTGCACCTATGTATAACACTGTTTTTTGTCCAAGAATTCAGATGATTATACATTCTTAAAACTTGTTTCAAAATTCTGAAACGTTTTCATACTACAAGCAGTCTTATCAGGCTGTTGTAAATTTTTTAGAATCATGTGAGAACTGTTGTTCTAAATTTTATGTACAAAGGGCATTTTACTGTAACCTGACATGTGGAGTACATGTGTCGTTTTCTTGCATTTTTCTTCAAATGTAAGCAACAGTTTTTAAACAATTCTAGAAATAACAAGATATTTTGCAACACAGCAGTTGATGCTTTGCCACTATTGATGACACAAGCAGCCAACATTACTGTGTAACAATATCCTGCCAGGACAGACCTTTACATCTTTGTAGGCATTCTCTGATCGCTTTTTCTGATCATCTGCAATGCCCTTGATATCCTGGCTCTTTCTTTGTGCATAAATCTTTTTAATTTCTTCCTCCCTTTGCTTACATCTGCCCTTTCTGCAAGAGCAGACGTCATCCTTGCAATAAACACTTCTGCGCTTGCATGGGCAGCCACGAGAACATGACTCTTTACACTTGCAACCAACTGCCTCTGAGTCACTGTCAGTACTCTTATTATCAAATTCATTGCTTGAACAGCTGCTGTCACTACTTGATAAATAATCCTTTTCTCTCACTGCAACCTGAAGCAAAGAACAAGAAAGGCATGGGAAGTACTTGGTCTAACTATAAGAGTGGTATTCCACAGGAACTACAACAAATATTCTCCAACCGAATGGGGTCAGGGAAGAAAATGAATTTTGAATTATCAAAATCTTCACAATATTACACTACCTATATTTATGGAAATTGATGTAACTAATTTTATTCTCAGCGTCATTGTTGTTGAAGGTTGTCGAGCCCCTCCCTCGCCCATTAACGTTGCAATGATGCTGTGGGGGGGGGGGTATTGATATATTACTGACCCCTCTCACCAAGAAATCCTTGCATCTGGGACTTTCTCCACAGAGAAACAGGCTGGATTTCAAAAGAAAGGTATAGCTTGTGAGAGGTTTATTGCAAGAATTCTAAATAAACATCTTGTTATAAATTCAGTAAAAGGCTATGTCAATTGTTAGTTTCCCATCAAATAAATATATTATGAGTAGTTAAGAATGATATACTTTTATCATCAGATTATATTCCAAACCTTTTCCTTTTTATTTGCACATTTTGCCTTCTTGCATTTACAGTTCTTGCCACATTTTATGCCATGTTTGACACAAGCACAACCCCGTTTGCACATCCCCTTGCATCCACAGTACACCTGTGGCTCCCCTTCATCGTCTAGAGTCTGCAGCTCCTCTTTGCAGCACAACTTGGACAATGTGGAGTTTGGTGCATTCATCCCTAATCAGAATGAACATAAAGCCCAGAGAAAGGACTACATTTATCTAGTAGCCCGTATTTGTGCAGAAAATATCCCATGCCTCCAATTCCTCACTCCAATGGCTCTATTTTATGGACTACGTAAAGATTGGAATAGGCCGGTTGGCCCCCCTCTGTCTGTTGGCTCAGGCCTACCTACTACTACAGGCTATAAATTATATGGCATAATACCATTAATTTGCTATTTATGTCAAAAACGTGGCAAGCAGAGGCATGCATGAGTTGTGAAGGTGTTGTGTTATTGCACAGTCAGTGGTGTAATCCTGACTTTGCAATTGCTGCAAGAACAATATGCCTATGGCAGACAGTTGTTGTTGTTGTTGTTTTGTTTTAACCCTAAACCAGGCTTTTTGAAACTTTGGGGACTCCCTCTTTAAATGCTAGAGACTTGAAACTTGGAACAAGTACCAAACGCAATAAGGAACACAGGATGACATCATTTGTTTTTGTTTATCGTTTTTTCTTCATTAAATGCATTACGTTTTCAACTCAACACCAATACTTAAAATGACTTCAGCAGAGTATTTGGGTGGAGATTAGGAGTATTAAGACCTGTTTACAATCTAGCAAATACTGGTCATGTCCTTCCACAAAGGATGCCAAGCTAGCAGAACTTTGCAGAAAAACATATTTTGTCTGGTTGAAATGTTTATTATACACATTATGCATATAAACAGTAATTATCCTCTTTGCTCATCTAGATCATGGATCCAAGCCGAAGTGAGAGATATCTAATTATAACCGATGCACAAAAAGAAGTCTTGGTTAATTATTTCAATGACGGGATGACCTCAACCATGGAAGGTGACAAAATCAACAGTGCAGCTGAGACAACTGGGCTAACAACACAAAGAATCAAAGTAGGTCTTTTTAAATAGATTGCTGAGTGATTTTTCAGAAAGCTGTCTTATTTACATCATGAATTAAAACCCAATGGGAGTGCATGCTAAAATATGCAGGTATTTACCTGGCCAATCCTGTTCGGCATACTATCACTCAGTGAAAGTCTTTAGGATTTTCCCCAGAAGAGCTAGACCCCTGTCTAGAGTCAATCCCCTGGTTTTGACAGGTTTTGGAACTAGCTATTTCATTAAAGGTCCTTATTTTGGCTGGTTACAATGTTGATGAAAATAGCAAAAAAAAAACAATGGTGATGTAGCCTAGTTATTTAGCTGCATAACAACGTTGTTTATCACCTCATTTCTGTTGATTATTCTATCTTGTGTAACATATTTTCTTTGAGGTAACTTATTCGGGTCACCTGGTACATTATGCCCCGTGCCATTGTGTCTTACTTCATAGAAGTATGCAACAATACGATAAATATGCAATGAATATTTTTTCCATCTATTTTTGAAAGATATGGTATTAAAATGGCAGATGCAACGAACAAAAAAAGTCTAAATAATTGGCACACTGAGACCTTCAAACTTATGTTATCATCAGAGTGTGACTAACTAAACCAATGCAAACCTTTATATAGGTATGGCTAAGTAAAATGATACATAATCAAGATAAATAAGGTCAATTCAAAAGAGCATGTCCAGATCTGAATAGTTGGTCTTCATATGTGGTCAACAGCTGTGTGTTCTTTAATTCCATAAATTAAAGAATTGTTCTTTCAGGTTATTATTTCGATTTCCACATTCAAAAACGTGACGTGGGAAGATACATGACGAAATCCCCGTTCTCGACTCGGATATGTGATTGTTCATTCGATTACGCAAGTTTGTTGTTTGTCCAATGTAAATGACCCTACCTTGGCATAGTTTACATGATAAAAAGTATACAATGTTCTTTGAATGGCAAGTAATATGTGATCTGATATTCCAGACCGTGTTATTTGCAGTTGTAAATGATTCAACTGGTTGTAGATATGATCTGCAAAGTTTGCAGCGAGAATTGTTACATAAATGGAGTCCAGGTGTTGCTTTGTTTTGAGTCCTGGGTTGCGAGCTAAAGTTTGAACTTGTCAGTAACAATTTTATGTTTCGGGGTTGCTTAAGCGCAAGGACTGTTTTCGAATTTTCGTTTTGTTTCGTTGTGAGTAAAATTATTAAGGAGCGATCGTATTGTTTTCATTATATTATTAAATTTTAAACATGGATAATGAGTGGTTACAAGAGGTAATACATCTTTTTTACATTTCTGTGGTGCAGGTCCATGTACTTTAGCACGATGGAAAGCTGCATTGATTTTTTCCAATGGGTAACTGCAATCTAATAGCCATTCTTTGAGTTCTTTTAAACGTTGTTGTACTAGTTCGGGATCAGAGACGAATACAATTATTCTTTTGGCGACATTAAATGGTATACTTTCCTTTATGTGTGATGGATGAGCACTGTTAAAATCGAGGTACTTGTTTGGGTTTGTTTCCTTGTAATAAATATCTGTGTTAGCAAATCTTCCTTCAACAAGGATTATCTTTATGTCTAAAAAATTCAATGTTTCGATATTTCGCGGTTGAGACACTTTCTGTCCTAATTCCATGGTAAACTTGATCGATTCGTCAAGTTCGTTTAAAGCGTTTTTTAGCGAATACGGGTCTATTTCCCTTGGGAAAGCGATGAAACCCTCGTCCATGTAACAAAAATAGTTTTTCTCGATATAAGAGCAAATGTCTGCATTGAAGTATTTTGGTAGAATCACCGGAAAAAGTTTTGTTTCTTCTAAAAAACCAACAGTGAGGCAAGCGTAAGCCGGGGCAAATTTTGTTCCCATTGCAGAGCATAGATTCCAAATCTTTAAAAAGGCTGGTGTAAAATTGAGTGACCTATTTCTTTGAACTGAATGACTTCAAAGCAACTTTAGCTAATTCTCTATTATTCTACCGTTGGAATTTTCTGAAATCTTCAATATTTTCAGAATTAGAATGTTTTTCTTCTTTTTCAAGACTCCAAGAAAAATTTTCAAAAGAACTTAAAACCATCGTAATTTCCAAACCGTTTGACGTAACATGAAATAATTTCGAAGAAAACCATAGTTTATGAATGCCTACAATATGGTATCAAGCAAAAGTCTCTCACTCATCTGGTTTATGATTTAGAAATTTGATGACGTCACATCCTCAAATGAGTTGAAATGTAAGATACGCTGTAATTTCCAAAAATATTCAAAATTTCCTAAAAATCCAACGGTAGAATTATAGATACGTAGCTAAAGTTTCTTTCAAGCCATTCAATCAGAAGAAATAGTTCATTAAATTTTACACCCACCTTTTTATGCTGAGATAAAGATTTGGAACCTATGCTCCATTGCAGTTCCTTTTATGTGTTTATACATATCATTATCAAAACAAAAATTATTATTTACCAGAGCGAATTTTGCAGATTCTAGAATGAAGTCTTTTGTGAATCTTTCTGGTATTAAGTCACGGTGTACTTCGACCCAGTATTTAATTGCGTCTAATCCGAGATTATGGGGTATACTTGTATATAGGCTTGTAACATCATAGGAATATGAATTAGATTGTGTTATGAATTCTTCTGGTAACTTGCGAATAAAGTCCCAGTCATCTTTCACCTAAGTTTTCAAAGTTGGTACGATTGGTTTTAACAGCGTGTCGAGAAATTCACTTAGTATTTGCGTGGGAGCTATTGGGCCTGCAATGATTGGCCTACCTTTTAGATCTCCTGGAGGTGCCATTTCTACATAATCAGCATGTGATGAAGTTATCTGATCAATTATTTGTTTGCTCTTATGGATTTTCGGTAGGACATAAAAATTGCTTGTCTTCCATTCGAATTCTGTAATGAATGTTTTTTTCCCTGTTTCGTCAGAGAGTTTTCGTGTTTCTTTATATTTTTTTCAGGTTTTTCATTACGATGATATCCTCGTTTAAAGCGACTTTAATGTAGATGTTTGAGTTAAGGTGGCCTTCTAACACTAGCGTGTCTTGATAAAAAGGTTTGTCCATTAATACAAAGTTTCCACTTTTATCCGCTTGCTTATTATATTTTCATTTGATGTAAGTTCTTCTAGGGCTTGTCGTTCCTCTATGGCGAGGTTATCTTCGATATTAGTTCTTTCTGGGTATAAATATTCAACGAGGTTACAAATATTGTTTACTTCATGGTTCTCGGTAAATATGGGTCTGTTCGATTTGTTCCTATGAATTAATATATCGTTACTTTCTTTTTCAAANCGATGATATCCTCGTTTAAAGCGACTTTAATGTAGATGTTTGAGTTAAGGTGGCCTTCTAACACTAGCGTGTCTTGATAAAAAGGTTTGTCCATTAATACAAAGTTTCCACTTTTATCCGCTTGCTTATTATATTTTCATTTGATGTAAGTTCTTCTAGGGCTTGTCGTTCCTCTATGGCGAGGTTATCTTCGATATTAGTTCTTTCTGGGTATAAATATTCAACGAGGTTACAAATATTGTTTACTTCATGGTTCTCGGTAAATATGGGTCTGTTCGATTTGTTCCTATGAATTAATATATCGTTACTTTCTTTTTCAAAAATACTTCTTGAATTTTCACTCTTCTCATAAATTTCTTCATGTCACTTTTAAACTGAGTTCTTGGTGGTGAAACTAGAGTAAACTTGGGGCCTTTGCTTAATAGTAGAGTGTGTCGTTGGACCAAGGAGAAAGATGAAAGGTTGATGAGTTTAGCGGTAAGGGACGAGGGGGCTGTTGAAGATGGCTGCTGTGAAAGTTACTGTTATTTGCTGTTGTGCTTGCCTTTTTCTTTGTTTTGATTCGTGTTTGGTTTTTGATTTTTCAGTATTGCTGAAGTTTAGATAAGATCAAATTTGATTGGCTTAGCATTACTGAGGGGGATAACCTAGGTTCCAAAGGTTCCAGTGATTTGATTGGTCAATTGACTGGGAATAATTTAAAGCTAAATAATATGATTGGTTCAAACGTATAGAAGAGTAAAGTTCATGGAAGATATCTGCTGATTGGTTGAAATCATATATTCATTTCTTTACAATGGAGGATGTGTAGCAGTTCGGTGGGATGGAAAATTAATGCCTAAAGTAGGNTGCTAGGATTTAAGGTGTATTTTAGAGCACATTTCATAGATTTATAGCATGTGTAGCAAGTATTGTAGGGTTTATCGAACTTTAATGTGGACAATTAGAATTTGTGTAAATTGTATAAATAGTGGTCGCAAACTTAGTGGAACCCAAACAGCAGGCCCGAGGGCCAGGAGGGGCACAGAAATCTACGACACTCAGCAAACTGTAAGTAAGTCTATACTCATACTACAATCTTCATGAACTTAGGCCCAAGTGAGAATCTATACACAAGTTGTTGTCCTTATGCATGAAGCCTTGAAGGCTACACTATACAAAGTCAAGTATTAAATCAAGTTATTCAACAGCAGTTTATCAAGTTTATTCGTCAGTATATAATCAAGTTGGTTTATATATATTTTGATACAGTCCTCTTAGAAAATTCAATCAAATCTATTTTTTGCGAACCTACATCTACAGACTTTGGAGCCTAGCCGTCAAGGGGGTTTCCCGACATTTGGTCCACCGAGCCGGATTATATTAAGCTTTCTCAGTTGCAGTTTTCATTAGCAATTTGGTTAGACTGTCTGACGACGAAACGATGCAGCAAGGCGCAGGTGCAGTTGGAGGAGAAGCAACCNTGTTGTCCTTATGCATGAAGCCTTGAAGGCTACACTATACAAAGTCAAGTATTAAATCAAGTTATTCAACAGCAGTTTATCAAGTTTATTCGTCAGTATATAATCAAGTTGGTTTATATATATTTTGATACAGTCCTCTTAGAAAATTCAATCAAATCTATTTTTTGCGAACCTACATCTACAGACTTTGGAGCCTAGCCGTCAAGGGGGTTTCCCGACATTTGGTCCACCGAGCCGGATTATATTAAGCTTTCTCAGTTGCAGTTTTCATTAGCAATTTGGTTAGACTGTCTGACGACGAAACGATGCAGCAAGGCGCAGGTGCAGTTGGAGGAGAAGCAACCGGGTAGTTGTCCGGTAGCAGAAAGGGTGGTATTACCACCAAGAGAGGTAATTTATGAGACTAGACTCTTTTTGTCAATTTTTGGGTGCTGAATCCGAATCTTGATGTTCTTTGGTCAGGCTAGGGGCCGTTTACGAGATATGGGGTATTTGCCCCCAAAATTGAGGCAAAATGGAACTTTAGCAAAAATATCAACCTTCATCACCAATACAATTATATAAACACAAAACGCAAGTCTAAATGTCGTTTAATTTTTATACGAGCTTCACGATTGTGTTTCGTGTCATTTTTGCTTCTTTTTGGGGCGGAATTGCCCCCAAAAGGGGAAAAGAACTATTGTGCTTGAATATTATTTAAAAATATTCAATTATATCAAAATGTATGTGCTGAATCCGAATTTGAATGTTATTTCATCAAATTATAAACAAGTGAAGAGATATGGGGGCTTTTAACCCCAAAAAGGGGGCAACCTGTCATTTACAAATCCGAATTTTTTTTTTAGAATCGTTCAAAAATATCTATTTGCATGAAATCTGAGGCACTTAATTCGAAATGTAATGTTAACTAATGGAATTTGGAATAAATGTTAAGATATTAGGGGTTTTACCCATTGAGGGATAGAAAGTTATGGGTTACAGTACTAAAACAGTAACAGCAAGCTGAGCGCCGTGAGCGTTATAAGGGCCATACAGAGAAGAGGGGAACATAGACATGAAGAATTTCAATCAATTAGCAGACAAAGCACCGATCCAGACGTTTCAGATAATGGGAATGACCAAGGAATGCTAGGCGAAGAAGGCGATGATTTTGTAGGTGACAATCCTGCGAGTTCAGACGAAGTTCTTTGGGAAGTCTTGATTCAGAGAGTGATGGATACGACAGCAATGACCCAGAATATCTACCATGACATTATATACAACATTGACACAGTACGACTCTTTTAATTCGAGTAACTGAAGAATAAGTTCCGTTTATCAAATATCAAAGATAGAATTGGCTTATCCTGGGTATCAACTACATGAATTCTTTATTCATTAGGTTATCATCACGCATTGTCATATAAACCGGTGACACAATTTAGCAAGCCCTCAAATTTCAGTACCAAATATGTAATCTTTGAGCAAGTAAGCAAACTTTCCATACATCATCGTAAGAATCTAGGAATGACGTCACATGACCACATCCTGCCACGCCCACTGCTCAATCATCTAGTAACACTTAGAATCGGTACGAGGATGAAATTAAATCGCCAGATAGGGAAATTTTCCTGGTATTTGCTTAGTTTGCAGACATTTTTCCTTTGAAAACAGTGAGTGGTGTCACATGACCGCGCCCTGCCACACCCAATACATAATCAAGTGGTGACAAGCAGATTCTGAAAGAGCATTAAATTTCACCTCGAAATAAAATCACAAGATATATCCCTTCTTCATATTCGAAAGATTCTGGCCATGCACCTGTCTATGTGGCAGGATTACCATTTCCTGACATGTTTCCCATTACCAGGGGTGTAGGAAGCAGCTTCAGATTGGGGGGAAGGGCAATTGTTCTTAAAACAATAGAGAATAGTACATCTAGATAATGCTTGTGACGTAGCACCATTTTTCAAAAATTATTGGGGGGGCTTGAGCCCCCTGCCTCCCCCGCTTCCTGCGGGCCTGGCCATTACTCAAGTTTTCATATCAACTTACAAACTGTATTTTCTGTTGCAGACGAGGTACAAGGTACAGCAAAGTGTCTTCAGTGATGAAACCAATAAATTTGATTGGCAGGATGTCATTGAGGTCTTCCGGATGATGAAAGCAGAACTGCAGTCGTTTGAAGGAACTAAAATGGAACATGCTAGGATGCTACATAACTATGTGCTGCTATTGATGTTGTGGCGAATTCGCGTCAAAACTGACACTGGACACAAAATGAGCGTAAGATTGTATTTAGAATTTTAAATCTTTACTATTTCATTAATTCATAAACTAAAAACTTTATTAGGTAATTAGAAAAGATACTCGCTGGAGATACTCGAGCAATACGATGCTATTGTGAAGGAGCAACTCACAGAGG
>REGL01001526.1:13222-44568 GCA_004194395.1 Aurelia aurita complex sp. Pacific
CCCCAATAATTTGCCAAAGTTTGTTCACTTTTGAAAATGAAAGAAGGCTGTGAAAGCCAAGCTTATGGAAATGAAGATTCAAACTTATCTACATTCGAGAAAATTAGCAGAGTTTATTCAGCTATATTGTGCAATTAGAAAATAATCTATATCTTCGTGAAATTTAAGTCCTATTTTCAAAATTTTACTGGAAAGACTCCTATCAGTCGTGTACTTTTGCTTTTTTAAATTGTAAATTCTCCAAAAATGGGGCGTTTCCAACGATTTAAAGGGCGTGGTCACGAAAAATTTTCCCGAGGATAAGCCCCCGGACCCCCATTTTTTCTCTCTACGCTCGCACCTAGTTTCAGCCCCCCCAATATGAATTTCATTCCGACGGGCCTGGATACAGCAAAGTGAATAGGCAAACTGAAACGTTAATAATAATAATAATAATAATAATAATAATAATAATAATGATAATAATAATAATAATAATAATAATAATAATAATAATAATAATAATAACAAAAAGGTTGCAAAAGAAAATCGATGGGAACTGCAGACTTGCTATTCATTGACCGATTGGTGCTACGAGAGGCCAGGATGAGAAAAAAGAACTTGGCAATGGGTTGGGTAGATTACAGAAAGGCTTATGACATGGTCCCCCATTCGTGGATATTGGAGTGTTTGAAATCCTTAGGTATTAGCGACAACATACAACTGTTCCTTGAAAAGACAATGAAAACTTGGAGAGTTGAACTGACATGTGCAAACCAGCAACTGGGAGAAGTGAAAATCAAGAGGAGGATTTTTCAAGGCGATGCACTCTCACCTCTTTTATTTGTTGTTGCAATGATTCCTCTCACACATGTTTTGAGAAAGATGAAATCTAGTTACGAGTTTACAAAGAGTAAAGAAAAAATCAACCACTTATTATACAAGGACGACCTCAAGTTATATGCGAAAAATGAAAAGGCACTAGACTCACTTGTTCAGACAGTTAGAGTTTTCAGCAACGATATAGGCATGCAATTTGGGTTAGATAAATGTGCAGTTCTGATAATGAAGAGAGGAAAGATAGTTAAATCAGATGGAATCGAATTGCCCAATGACGAAAAGATAAGATCTCTAAAGCAAGATGATAGCTATAAATATCTGGGTATATTACAATCAAACGAAATACAACGGAAAGATATGAAAGACAAAGTTGGAAAAGAATACAAAAGACGTGTAAGGAAAATACTTGAAAGCAAGCTCAATGGTGGCAACATAATCAAAGCAATCAACACATGGGCCATACCAATGCTAAGATACTCAGCTGCTTTCCTTGACTGGACTATTAGTGATCTACAAGAAATGGATAGAAGAACAAGAAAGCTAATGACTATGCATAATGCACTGCATCCTAGGAGCAATGTTGATCGTCTATACATACCACGAAGTGAAGGGGGCAGAGGACTCCTGAGTGTTGAAGATACAGTGAATTTAGCTAAACTGGGATTGCAAGGATACGTGAAGATGAGTGAAGAAAGGCTGATTAGTGCTGCAAGAGGTGCCGATGAAGCCACAGACTGGGAAGCAGCAATTGAAAGTAAGAATGAGTTCAAGAAACGAAAAAAACTCGAAAGGCAAAACAACTGGAAAGCAAAAATGCTACATGGGCAGTTCATCAGGCAGACAGAAAATCTAGCGGACGAGCAGCAATGGATGTGGTTAAAGGATGGCACTTTGAAAAGGGAGACAGAAACATTGATAATGGCAGCTCAAGAGCAGGCAATCAGAACTAATTTGATCAAGGCAAAGATAGACAAGACCCAGCAAGAAAGCAAATGCAGAATGTGCGGTCAAGCTGACGAAAGTGTCAATCATATTTTGAGCGAGTGCAGTAAGATGGCACAAAAGGAATATAAGCGTCGACACGACTGGGTTGGGAAGAAGGTGCATTGGGAAGTCAGTAAACGGTGTGGATTTGATGTTAAAGAGAAATGGTACGAACATGAGCCAGATGCAGTCAGTGAGAACAATGATTTCCACATTCTATGGGATTTCGAAGTACAAACAGACCATGTAATTGAAGCGAGAAGGCCTGACATGATCGTGACAGACAAAAAGAAAAATATATGCAAGATAATTGACTTCGCGGTGCCTTTTGATAGCAGAGTGGATGCAAAGGAAATGGAAAAAATTGAAAAATATCAAGATTTAGCCAGGGAGCTAAGAAAGATTTGGAACAAACGAGTGAAAGTCATCCCTATCATAATTGGAGCTTTAGGAACGACTCCAAAACTTTTAAAAAAGAGACTGGAGGACATTGGCATCGAAACGAAGATAGTGGAACTGCAGAAGAGTGCCATCTTGTATTCTGCAAGGATCCTCAGGAAAGTTCTTGAGATTTGAGGAGACTTGTTGTCACCGAACCTCAAGAAAAAGAACTCTACTGACATTTAGACAGTATGCGCTATGACGATAATAATAATAATAATAATCACTTTATTTACAGTTGGATAAACTAACGTAGTTTGTGCCAGAAGGCACAAACTAATAAATACCAACTACCGTAACTAATTTACAGCAATACTATTGACAAATGTTACAATTGCAACCCTCCCCGGTCCAATCTTTTATGTTTTTGCCAAAAACAGAGACTTTATTGCTACTCTTAATCACATCAGGTGTACCGTTCCAAAGTATGCTACCCCTGAACGCTACCGAATTTGTACCGAAAGACGCGGTTGATGCCTTTGGAAGTGTGAGAATATCTATGATTCTCAGGTTGTAATTAATTTCCTTCCTTGTGAAAATAAGGGGACAATACCTGAAGTTTGACACGACAAAAGAGTTATAAAGCAATTTACATTTGGGTGGGTCAATAACCTTCGCAGCCCTAGAGAGGGCACTAACATTTCTGTTAACTTCAAGACAGAGAGACTTTACATGGACATCAAATTTCAGCTTAGAGTCAATAGTAACGCCCAGTAATTTGACTTGTTCAACGGTTGTAATTACCATCACATCTATCTCCATGCAAAGTTTGTAGTCATGCCCCAAACCCATAAACATAAATTGAAACTTGGATGGATTTGCAACCATCATATTTGATTCGAACCAAACAAGGGTATTTTTCATGTCGTTTTCTAGGCTGACTAACAATTGAATTACAATTACAATTACAATTACAATTGAATTACAGAATCATTCGTGCGAAAAGCTAAGCAAACTATCAAATTGCCTTTTAAGAATATCATTTCATTTTGTCTTTTAGTTTACATATCCTAATTAGAATCAACACGAATGGCTCTTCGTTTTACAGTTTAATTATGGCCTAAATCACGCTTCATAAACAGTAGCAAGAAGATCAGTAAGAAATCGCAGAGCTCCAGAGCGTTACGGAACAGACATTCCTTCCTCACTCGTTTGATTTACAAAAAAGGGAAGTGATATAATGATGTGTATCTATATATATATATATATATAGACTAGAGCCCAGACTCCTGAAGTAGTTATGTTATGTGAGTAGTAGATATAGTTCGTGCTATATTTAGTTTCCGAATGGCGTGTCTTCTCTGTGTTCTTCCTATGACGGAGCGGAGGATATTATAATGTCCATAAACAACGAACCAATTTTCAAAATCTTTGCTTTATTTGATTGCCCGAAGGCTAAATTTTATTTGAAGATGTTGGTTGTGGTTTTACGACGATGTTTCAATGTCCAAAACTTTCAGAGAATACAAATTACTGAATGAAGAGAATTTGAATACGAGTTCAGCCTTTTATATCATATCTAAAAAGTTGACTGGAAAAGTAGGCCGTTTCTTTCTCATACCATCTAAGGCTAGAATTAGAGCAGGTTTATCAATCTTTTTTTCGACATGAAAATATCGTTGTAAGACCACAACCAACATGTTTGAATACAATAGACCTTTTTACTTCTTATAAAAAGAGGCTTGGATCGAGCGTCCAAATCTGGTAAAGTTTGGGAAGGAAAACGAAAGAACGACCCCTGTTCTCAGTGGATGCACGGTGGTATGAAGTTGCGTCGTATCTCAAGACTTTTCAGAGATTCTGCTATCGACTACTTTGTGCAAAGTGAGTTAGCCATGGTTTAGTTTCACACAGGCAAGTGTTATTGGTCTTTTTGCTTTGTTTCTCGTTATTTCAATTCATTTTTAGCTGACTTTTCTTTCATTTGAATAATGACGGTTGAAAACGGAAACTTCAATTTGCAAAGTTGCAAAATGAAACCCTAGTAATGCTCGCAATGTGATGCAACAAAATCAACCAATAAAAAATGAAAATAATGAGAAACAAGGCCAGAAGATAAATAAAACTTACTGGTGTGTTCAAACTAAACCAGTCGTAAGTCAATTCGAGCAAAGTTATCGTTGCTTAACTCTCTGAAAAGTGTTCTGAGATCCGAAGGAACTTCTTGCCACAGTTAGCAGGTATCTTTCAAAACGGGCCTTGTGTTTCCATTTCTTTTGAGAAAATTCACCAGATTTGGACGCTCGATCCAAACCTCTTTTTTAAGAAGTAAAAAGTGTCTACTTAGCCTTTAGGCAATCAAGTAAAAACAAGTTTTTTTCAAAATTAGTTCATTGATTATGGACATGTAAGCAATCAAACGATATTACATACTTTTAGGATACCTAGTATACTAACTACTTCAGTCCCAATTTCCACTTCGTTGATTGAATTGGATGACGGAACTACGCTTCCAGTAGGACTGATAATGAAACTAACTGAGAATCCGGCCAAAATCGCCAAAAAATTTGGCGCGATCAATCAGATTGCAGGATCTCCAACTTGTGATGTGACTCGTCGAGAGAGCAGTGGCGAACCCCCAAGGGGCCGGACCCCACCACTTTTCAAAAATATGGTCCTCCAGATTCGTATAAAAATCAATAAAATTTGCACATCAGGGGGGGGGGGGGGTCAGGCAGATCCGTCAAGGGTTGGTCTTTGAGATTCTTGAAAAGCAAGGAGAGAATGGTTTTGTCAAGGTTTGATAGAGCAATGTTTTTGGTTTCTAGGACATGCTTGAACGATGTTGGGAGAGGCATTCTAACCCAAAGTAGAATGTATATTCTCAAAATCGTCCCGGTGGCTTTGCCCCCTGACCCACTCATTTCAAGATCCCCCTTTGTCTTAGCCTGTGCGTGCCATTGGCTATAGGGATCCATATTTGATACTGGTCCTTGAAACATTCTTATCAAAATGAGTTGAAGAGCTGTACTCTGACCTACTTAACAAAATTCAAATTGGCACAACAATTTCTTTTGCAAATGCTTCTTGCAAAAGATGCCATAGACTGACTAGCCAATGATGAAGTGGCAAAAAGAGGCATTTCCTCGAATATCAAGTGAACAACCAGCGCCAAATCATTTTGCAGTAAACCTAAGAAAAGCAATTTTGTAATTCTTACTTGATATGCTGGACTGTTTGTTTCGAATAAAAATTCTTCCTTTACTTTCCTACATTAAGGGAGCAGTCATTAAGTATCTGTCATGGGGGGGGGGGCGGAGGCTTTTTGGGAGGGGTATGTGACAAAAATGTGATTTTAAGGAGGGGTTTCAAACAAATTACACAAAATGGAGGGGGTATGAAACAAAAATCATTCGTATCACAAAAAGTCATAAAGGATTCAACCAGTCAAATGATTTTAAGTGTCAGTCATCATCTGATGATTCTACTGCAGTGCCAATATTTGTAGCAACTCTTTCTTCAGCAGGAAAACCAGAGTTCAGAAAACATTACGATCGCACGGTCATTGACCGGAGGAAGGCTTGTAAAACAATGGAATTTGGAGGAAGGTTTGAAAAACTTGAGATTTGGAGGAAGCTGAAAAAATTGTTTCTCGCAATGAAAATTGAGATAATTTATTGTAAGAAACTGTTATACACAATGTAGTCAGAGTCAAACTCACTACGCTTAGCTATAGGCAAAATGATTTGCCTTGCAATAGCTTATGAGGATTGATAACTGGTATATCCACTCATTTTCTATATCTGCTTTAAAAATCTTGACATATTTCCCATTACAACTTGCTTCATGTGTGGCACAAATTTATGTCTCAAATGAAATGAGAGTGTTTTCAATAATATGTACCAACTCTGCAAAGTCTCCAAAGCTTATCAGGAAAGTTTCATTACAAACTCCTTGATGCAGGGGGATATCAACCACCATAGTCACAGATGATGTCAGAAATAGTTGCTGCATAGAATGTTCCAGTTGGGTTGATGGGCAAATCAACGTTGAAAAATGTTTCTTCCTGGATTTCAGTTATTAATTCTCTGACCCTTTGTTTTGTGGAGATGTCTTCATAATGTTTTGGAATTTGTTGCAGTCAGCAATTCCAGCTAGGCCTACAAGTTACCAATCCTCAATCAAAACTTCGAGCACAGTTTCATGTTATAACGAATTTCAAATTCTGTTTATGTAGTTGGACTCTCATTTCGTTTTCAAAATTTTGGACTTCCAATAATAAATTCTAACAGTAAATTTTAATTCTTATGCTGCAAAAAAGATGCAAGACCACATCAATCACTGTCCACCTCACGTGCACCTATTACCACAGATCTTTGTTTGCTTGGCTTTATTTCTCACATTACAAATTAAGTGCATCACTTGCCAAATATTTGCAAGAGATGCAATCGCCACCACTCGAACTCCAGAAAGAGTCAATCTTTTCCTTCCTTCTCAGTTGTATGGCTCTGAATCCTTGCTGTTATGGGGAACAGTAATTTGGGCAGTCTGTTTTCCAAAACTGACTCTAACAAGCAACCAGATCATTCTCATACCCATCTGGAATCCTTTTTGATGCAGATTGATTTAGGCCATCATCGCTATTTTGTTGTTGTTGCTGCTGTTGTTGTTGCCTCTCAGTGTGCATTTAGATTTACTACCTGAGTCCTGGTGTGCATTACCTGAGTTTGCAATTCTTTTTGAAAAAAGGTACTGAAGAGAACATAAACTCAGGTAGTAAGTCTATAACGTTCCAAAAACTGGAGGAAGGTTTTGGTAGGAGAAAATTTTGACTGGAGGAAGGTTTGGTACTTTTCTGGACTCTGAGGAAAACAATCAAACAGACTTTTTGACAAAATTTAGAATAAAGTTTTCTTGTTCGTGTGCTTGTTATTTCCTCTGATTTTTAAAGCTGGATGCTAAGACTCTGTGCATAGTTAATAGAAAATAGATCTATTTTCTATTAACTATGCTCTGTGTAAGTAATTTTATTTGCAAGAAAGCTTCTGAGTAAAAGTAGCCATTCTCTGCAGTGAGAAAGATAAAGGAGAGACTTTTATCACAAGTAGGAGTGGAAGACTCACAATAAACTGGAAAAGAAGCAAATACGCATGAACTGCATGTGTTGAGGCCTATCAAAAATTTGGTTCGAGGAGGGGGGGGTATGAAATCTTTTTGAATTTTTTTTGAGGGGTACCAAACAAATTTTTGAATTACAGGGTGGGGGGTGGGGTGCGAAATTTTATTAAAAAGTTATTGAAAAGCCTCCGCCCCTCCATGACAGATACTTAATGACCGCTCCCTAACTTGCTATGATGGGTATCAATTTTTCAATGCAAATTCAACAAAACATCCTGCCTACTTTGTGTTCATTGCAGCCATGTTTGCGATGCAAAATATAACTAAAAAGGGCGTTTCCCTCATTTTCCGAGCGTTTGAAGGGCATGGTCACGAACATTTTTCTAGGGCTACGCCCCAGACCCCCTCATTCCTGAGATGCTGCGTACGCCACTACGAGACGTTTTCTTTGCTAAGTGACGTTTTACCTATGCTTGCGAAAATTCGACAACAAGATATGATTCTGTTTTCCGGCTTTTTCCTTCAGACCATGATATGATATTCTGCAGAACCGGAATGATAATTTCAAAGCTGACCTCAAACTGGACGATTTTTTCGAATAGTTTCATCACGAGTCGTAGTTATAGCGTCCATCTGTCTATCAATAGTGATTACTGCGAACATGTAATCAGTCCAAGTATCAACAACAAGGAGCATTTGTTGTTGCTGCTGAAATTTTATTGAGAATAGTAATGACTTCAATGTTTAAAGTTACGTGCTTTCCTGGCAGGTTTTGATATGATTGATATCTGGTGTGATCAGGTTGCAGGAATAGGCAGAGTTGAAGGTAACAGGACAACGTTCATTCCAAAGGCTGAATTAACACTTTATAAGATTTTGATTGTCCAATGCAGCACATGCAGCAAAGTCGAATCAATCGCTCTTTGTCGCATTGCCGCACTTCAATGTTATCTGCAATGCGTTTTGGTTAAAACAACCCTGCAAGTGCGAATTCCGCTTAAGAAGTGCTCCTATTAATTTTCCGTTTTTGCTCATTTTCAGGAACCGAATTAAACAAAGTTTTAATATTGCGATCGAATATGTGCATCATTTTTAGCTAGAAACTAAGTTCCCGTTCTTTTCAATTATCTTTTTGCAGTTTTAAGGCATAAATAAAGTCTCAAAGGACATTCTCACGGCTTTTCACGTCTGCTAACGCCTCGTGCGTGACCGAAGAGGGCCCGTTTGATTCCCAGACCCATACTGCTGACCCCTTCCGTTGCATTTCTAGTGGCAGAATTATGACTTGTTGTGGCACACCTTCATTTCACAATGACTATTGAAAGTTCTATGAGCAAATGCCTTGTGAATAATTCAAGCAATTAGATTGAGAGAGGCACTTGAAAAATTATTGTGCATATAACAGGACGTATGCATGCTCTTTTATGAGAATTTACAGTCTGCAGCAGAAGAAGTTTCAGTTCAATTCTGAAGTTTGGGGAAACGGACAATAGCAAGGAAAATGAAGATCTCGGCAATTTTCGTTGCAGTAAGACTATCTATATCTTGTTTGAAGCTCTACATGTTTATTGTTGATAAGAAACTAAGAATTTGAGCCAGAACTGAACTGAATGTTTCTTAAAAATTACCAGAATTTGAAATTTCTTGAAAACGAATTTTTTGAAGCCTTTCCAATGGTTAGACATTGCTCAAGTAGCTACCTTCCCAGTAATATGATACAGAATGGGGAGATCCAATTTTCACATTAGCAGCTATATAGATCACCATTCCTACATATTTCTCCATGATGGTCAATCGNCCCAGACCCATACTGCTGACCCCTTCCGTTGCATTTCAAGTGGCAGAATTATGACTTGTTGTGACACACCTTCATTTTACAATGACTATTGAAAGTTCTATGAGCAAATGCCTTGTGAATAATTCAAGCAATTAGATTGAGAGAGGCACCCTTGACAAATTATTGTGCAGATGACAGGACGTATGCATGCTTTCTTATGAAAATTTACAGTCTGCAGTAGAAGAAGCATCAGTTCCATTCTGAAGTTTGGGGAAACGGACAATAGCAAGGAAAATGAAGATCTCGGCAATTTTTGTTGCAGTAAGACTATCTATATCTTGTTTGAAGCTCTACATGTATTTTTGATAAGAAACTTAGAATTTGAACCAGAACTGAACTCAATGTTTCTTAAAAATTACCAGAATTTGAAATTTCTTGAAAACGAATTTTTTGAAGCCTTTCCAATGGTTAGACATTGCTCAAGTAGCTACCTTCCCAGTAATATGATACAGAATGGGGAGATCCAATTTTCACATTAGCAGCTATATAGATCACCATTCCTACATATTTCTCCATTTGATGGTCAATCGAAGGACGTAAAATCAAAGCGTGTTATGTTGCGTGCATCATAATCAAAAGAGAAAACACGGACCGTGGTCACTGAGGGGGTACGGTAACCTAAGTTATACAGATCTTCAATATTTGAGAACCTTCAAGATCTTCAATAGTTGAGACTTTTGTCTAACCATAAAGATAACCTTCACTGCTGAGCAGCAGAAAGAGACAAGAGAGTGCGTGTGCGATATCCTTGACATATTTTTTTAAAGATCTTCTGATTCTGCTATTGATAATATGGGTTTAAAGGGCTGCTTTCCAATCAAATTGTTCTTTTCCGTTACAGGTGCTTCTGTCCCTCCTTATGTTAAAGCTCACGTTAGCTGGAAATCCGACCATTCGTAAGTGTCATTAGCATAAAACTGCACAAGTAAAGTGCACGACTGTGCTCTAAAGTATATTTAAATGACCATGAGCCACTGTGTATCAGATGCATTCGCAAAGTCGAGCCAAGGAATTTTTAAGCGTTGAAAAGGGCAGCCGTTGAACGGTAAACTCATTTTTCATCATCAGAAACGTTTCTCTGACCTTTCTGTTACTCAAGGATGGGTGGTTTCTTGTGCAGTTTTTAAATTGTCATATAATTGATTATTGCGATCTATCAAAATTCACTAAGACCGCTAACATAGCTTTTTGAAGCCAGCGAATTGGATGAAAGAACCAAATCATCAACAACAATTATAGAAAGTTCCTTGACTTCGAATTGACACCTGACTACTTCTGGTTTGGTTTCTTAATTTTCTGGAAAAGGCTAATATTTCTTATTAGCTTATAAGTGTAGTGAAATCCAATATCCTACAGCAATTTCAATGACATTTTCTAACAAATTTAAAGCTCAAAATCTGATGTAAGAGCAAAATCCGAAAATGCGAGCACGATGCTGCAAAAATACGTGATCTGTATAAAAAAAATTTCTTATCTGATGATCCGAAGATTTAAATGCCGCCCCTGTTTTTTCAATGTTAATCAGGACCCTAATTATCATTTGCTAGTCCAAAGGTAGAACAACTTTTCTAAAAATTGGAGTTTTTAGACTGTTTCATAAAAGATTTCCGTACAAAGGTGTAGTCATTTGGTGAGGTAAAACAGAAATAAAATGCACTTTGGTAGAGCAGGAATCGGGTTCTTGACTCGCTACATAATCACAGTTTTCACAAAAGCAACATACAACACCCTTTTGCACTTACATCTTTTAATTGAGTTGAGATGTTATCCCAAACTGGGAATGAAATCTCGTACTATTCCTATCCTNATTTAAATGCCGCCCCTGTTTTTTCAATGTTAATCAGGACCCTAATTATCATTTGCTAGTCCAAAGGTAGAACAACTTTTCTAAAAATTGGAGTTTTTAGACTGTTTCATAAAAGATTTCCGTACAAAGGTGTAGTCATTTGGTGAGGTAAAACAGAAATAAAATGCACTTTGGTAGAGCAGGAATCGGGTTCTTGACTCGCTACATAATCACAGTTTTCACAAAAGCAACATACAACACCCTTTTGCACTTACATCTTTTAATTGAGTTGAGATGTTATCCCAAACTGGGAATGAAATCTCGTACTATTCCTATCCTAACCAACCCCCCCCCCCCCAGAGACACCACCAGATAGTTGGCAAAATCATTCAAGACCTCAGTCTCGTTATCCGCCAAAAAAGGTTGCCACGTCCCCAGGCTTTCGTGCAAAGCACTTTTTGTTGACCTCTGAGCTATCAAGAAGGGCTATCTGTGTAAGAATTGAATGAAATACATGGAATTTTACATAAAAAACTAAGACGGCCGTGCACAAATTTGTCTGTGTGCTCAGAATCGAAGCCAAGTAAGGGTAGTCTTGGCAGTCGTCACTGTTGGAAAATCTCGTTGTTGCTGTGAATATCATAGAAACTAATTGGCCGAGGAATTCTTTGCTCCCAGTAAACTATTTGTGGATTGTTAGATTGAGAAAACATTCCACTGGGTACCTGTGGCTTTTTCATGACTGCTCTCGATGAAATTTGACTAATCTCAGGTGAAAAGCAAAGCTGAGAAGTGAAAAGCAATTTTGTAATGTAACTGGGACCTACATTAACACAAAATTAATACATTAAACACAAAGGTCTTTAAAATATGCTACAGTTGACGAATAGTATTTGCATAAACGGATAGAAAAACAAGTGAAACGCAAACAGTGCTAACTGTGATGAAAATGAAAGTGCTCAATCTACTTGATGACGTACAATGAAATAATTAAAGAAATAGAGAACGTTAAGTTTTTTTTTCAAATTTCTATCTGAGCTTGCTGCTCTTTATAGCCGAGGAGAGAAACTACTGTTTTGCAGGGTCTATCAAATGAATTATTTTTGCACCTTTCACCTTTACGTTGGACTTTCCCCTCCGTCTTGCCCTCTCCTTTTCGCTAGTTCCTGCTGGATCCGCTGCTATCCGTCACGGCAGCTCTTGATGGAATGTATGAACGGTGGATCCAGGAATTACCGAAAGGGGACGGTAAGAAGAACTGCAGAGATGGACTTGGGTTCAAGTCTACCTTTATATATTCTCTTCGCAGGCATCATGATCAAACACGGAGAACATCATGTATCACTTGATTATAGTACCAACAGACTCTATCTGTCCAAACAAGATCCACATCTCATTTTATATAAGCATTTCGATGGCATGTTAAAGAATGAAAAAGGTGACAAATGTGTAGGAATCGGAAGGAATAACGGTATATATCTGTCAGGTAAGATTTGAAAAGCATAATAAACCTAAGAACATAAGGCATTTGAATGTGAATTATCGGTTTTTGTGTGAATCGGAGAGGCCATAACTCCACAAAACCAGGGGATATTTCAACCGGCATCCAACATCGTATACCCAAACATCTAAAGTGTAGATTTCTTAAAGAAAATCAGAAAATTTCGAGAAGTTTTTCGTCTAGTTTGTGCTTTATGAAGGTAGGTATGATTTAGGAAAAATCTTAAATTGTTTCTTTTGGCTTCTTCACTTATTCGCCGTGTGATTGGTCTGTGAAAATGAGGCTTTAGAGGTTTTGGCCATGGGCCACGAGCCATTCGACCATGGACGACATTTGATTCCTATGCTGCTCCTCAATGGGCACTGTATGTCTGTAAAAATGTAGCATGAGATCAGGCTCGCCGAAAAAGTCGAAAATGCACAGGAGAGGAGAGAAGGGTAAGGGAAGAATGCTGCTATTCACTGATCTTTTTCCTTCCCTTCTCATTTATTTTCATTTTTTGGTGAGCCTGATCTCAGCCCAGTAAAAATTTTACTTTTCAACAATTTTTAGAGACCTAATGGTGGCTGTGATCATGATATCATTGCGGTCTGTAGTCAAAATAGAAATTTGCGCATGCATAATATGGAAATTATCATATTGATATCTTATCTTTGCATAACAAAAACAGCATTATTGAATAGTTAATTAGTCAAACAATTAATCACGCAACTGTTTCAATGTTTTTCAATTCATCAATATGGGCCGATTGAAAATTCAGTTATTCCAAAATAAAAAGACGCCTTAAGGTTATGCTTGCTCTGCCATTGCTGTATTTGACATATTAATAGGTGCAAATTAACTGCAAAGAATCAAAGCATTGCATTTGATTGCTGCTATTAAATTCAATCATAAGTAAAAACGACAGTAGATGATTCTCATCTGTTGGTCGCGACCACCTCTCGTAGATTTGCAGATGGATATCTCCACCGTTCTCTGCTGTGTGCTTTTATCATGCATTTGCTCATGCTCCTTTGCGTCCACTGTTCGACGTCATTAACCAATGTTCGCATTGGGCGTCCTCTCTCCCTTTTGCCTTGTACTTTTACTGTCAATAGTGTTTTTTTGTATTATACCAGGTGCGCAAAAATAGCCTATTCACTTTTGGCGGGCCACAATAAATCGTACTCAAGGCCGATTTTGAAGATTTATGACTTGATTATTAGCAGAAAGCCTGATTTAGGTTCCAGGATTATTTGCAAATTTTTCTGCTTTCAAGTTTTTGAGCTACAAGTGAGTTTTTTTTTTTTAATTGTCGTTTCGAAAACACTGAAAACGATCAAAAAACTTCGATCAAGTTTTCTAAAGGATCGACATGAATGGACAAAGAGAAAACTCTTTCGTGGTAATTTGGGATTTAGAAATCGATTAATAGTCAGCTGCTGTACGAGGGTTCGTAATATCTTGGGAGAAATGTAATTTTATTTTCAAGGATAGAAAGAAATTTCTCTTCATTTGTAAATTCATTGAATTTATGCTTTGGTGCAGGTTGTGTTCCTGTGTCATGGAGGTCAAAAAGACAAGCCAGGAAGCGTCATGAGGCCAACAAGCATGGATTCTATTTGCATTTTTGATTTTGTGACAGCTTTTGTGGCGGCGCTTTATTGTAACTACTACATAATTTCGCAACAGGCCAATCGTTGGAAATAACGCTCGTGCAGAGGTTTACAATAATCAATTTCCAAATCCCCAAATCACGCTGAAAATGTTTTCTGTTTGTCCATTCATTTTAAGTCTTTAGAAATTTGATCAACGTTTTTTTATCGTTTTCAATGTTTTTAAAAACGAAAATTTTATGAAACTCGCTTATAGCTCTAAAGCCTGAAAACAGAAAGATTTGCAAAAAATCCTAGAATCTAATTAAGGCTTTCTGCTAAAGATTAAGTCATAAATCTTCAAAATTTGTCCAGTGTACGAATTATCGTGGCCTACCAAAATTGCATGGTTTATGTTGGCGAACCCAATATCTGCGCTGTTTATGTGCCCAAAGTATCTTATTTTTGTCTGCTTTATTTCCAATGTAGTTGCTTTGGCTAATTGTAATTCTGCTTCATTGGTCATATTCGCTGTATATGGTATCTTCAACATTCTCCTACAAATCCACATTTCAAATGCTCCTATTTTTGCCAACACTTCTTTTGAAATGTCCACAGGATGTAGCATCTAACAAGCCTTTTCTTTGTTTCTAAACTTAATTTTTATAGATATTAACGCATCCTTCATATTCATAAAGTTCCTTCCTGCATCCCAATTCTTCTTTTCAGTATCTGTTCTTCCATCTTCAGTAATTAGTTGACACAAGTTTTAAACTGCTTCATTTGTTCAAGGTTGTACCACCGACGTTGATCTCAATTTGAGGTGCTTCCTTACTTCTACAAATTACCATAGACAAATTACAAATTACTTCTACAAATTACTACAAATTGTCTTCCTCATTTCTCATTCGATTCGAGGCTACGTTGATGTTGGACGTGTGATAGTCTGCTCCCCGTCCATTGCATAACGACATTCTAAGATCTCAATTATCTATCTAAATGCCTCCAAAAAACAGAAAGACTGACAAAGTAACTGCAGAAGGTGACGATGCAATTGAACATCCTCCAGCTTGGCTGATGCCCTGTTTGGATAGGCTGGAGTCATCAATAATATCTGGCTTCAAAAGCGAAATGGCCGCTGTGGAATCTAGAATTGGCAAACGAATCACATTAATTGATAGTCGAATACAAGCTACTGAAACGAAAGTCACGCTGCTTGTGGATCAAAATGAGCAAGTAAGAAGCGACGTCTGTGAGTTAACCTCCAAATTTCAAGCACTTAAAGATGAGCTACTGACAAAAGATGATAAAATCGAGGCATTAGAGGCCACCCTCGATGACCTAAAGAATCGCCAAATGCGAAAGACCTTAGTTTTTCGTGGCTTTCCCGAAGGCGTCGAGGGCATAGATAGCTGGGAAAATTGTAAAAACCTCATTACTGACTTTGTTGAAACGCACCTAGACTTTCCTGATGCGGAAGTAGAGCGTGCACACCGAGCCAAGAAATCTTTCACTCCTAATGGCGGTGCAGCTAAGAGTGATAACAGGCCTAGGCCTATCTTCGTGGAGTTTCTGAGATGGTCTGACTCATCAGAAATCCTTGATGCTGCACCTAAAATCCTAAACGACTATCCTTGCAAAGTTAATGGCAAAGCTGTGCAAATATTCATTGATCAGATGGCTTCAAAGAAAATCCAGCAACAACGAAGTGATGTGCTACTTGTAAGGAAGTACCTAAAATCTGTAAACAAAGGATGGAAGATGTTTATAAGGTACCCTGCTCTGCTGTTTTACAAGTCCCAAGACATGACTCAATACAAGGACTTACAAATAACTGATGCAATTCAAGCTGCTTCTTTGGTATTCAAAAGGGATCTTGACAAAGGCAAGAGAAGAGAATAGGCTAATTTGTCTTAGCACGGAGACCAGATTTTGACACTACTGTCTCGGTAAATCTTCCTGAATTTTGAGTTTTGTTTGTTTGTTTGTTTGTTTTTTTTAACCCAGGATAACTAGATGTTCTCCACATTGAACAAAACTGACCAAATTGTTGAACAAATTAGACATAGCACTGTGCATATCAATTCAAAAGTCTCTTCTACTTGTGGCATCTGCAATAAAAAGGCAAAAAAGGCTGTTTTGTGTGATCAATGTGAAAATTGGATCCATCCCAAATGTAATAATATTTCTGACCCTGAATATGAAACTCTTAAGAATGAGCCTGATGATAAACAATGGATTTGCCTTAAGTGTACCATAGTGAACAACTCATTAATTTTTCCCTTCACTTTAGAATCTGACTTTATTCTCTTAGGATTAAATGATATTGATATACCCTCTCTTACAGAGTCTCTAACTTCGTTTGAAATTTCATCCAAATTAACTAACTTACCTAATCTATCTGATTATGATACTGATGAAAACTTGAATTCCAGCATTAACTCTCATTACTCCACTGTTCAAGAGGTTGCCTCTATGGAAGTTTCTGATAAGGACCTTTCACTCTTCCACGTGAATACTAGAAGCCATTCACTTCATTTTGATGAGCTGCAAGCTCTTTTGTACTGCCTAAATACTAACTATCATGTCATTGGTCTTTCAGAAACAAAGGCTGCCCAAAACAATTCAAATATTGAGCTTCCAGGGTACAAATTCCATGACACTCCTTCTCTCAGCTCTGCTGGTGGTGTAGGAATTTATGTGAAATCCAATCTCACAGCCAACAAAAGAGATGAACTCTGCATCAGTACTCCAGATTTTGAAACCCTCTGGATTGAAATTGAAAATTCGAAGGCTAAAAGTGTTCTTTGCTGTTGTACGTACAGACATCCTAGCTCCAATATCTCAAAATTTACACACCATCTCCAAATGACACTCGGAAATTTGGCAAAGGAAAATAAGCTGATTGCTATTATGGGTGACTTTAATATTGATCTGCTTAAGTATGATGATCACACTTCTACAAATGAGTTTATTAATATGTTGTTCTCTTACCATTTCCAGCCTACCATCCTCCATCCAACTCGCATCACTGACACTTCCTCCACAGTCATAGACAACATTTATGTAAATAATGCCATCGAAAGTAGCATCAATAGTGGTAATATACTGTCTATGATCTCTGACCACCTTCCTCAGTTTGCAATTTTAAGTGATAATGCACCTGACTACAAAACTTCATCCTACTTTGCATATGATTATAAGGATTTTGATGCAGCTAAATTTCTTGCTGATTATAATGACATTGAGGATTCATTTCTTGGTGATAACACTATGAATTTGGACCAAAAATTTGATACCTTTTTACTCGGTCTACACAGTCTCATTGACACACATTGCCCCAAGAAAAAGCTGAATAGGAAGGCCCTGAAACTTAGAAACAAACCATGGATTTCTTTACGCATTCGGAAAATGATGAAAATAAGGGATAATTTGTTCCAACAATTCAAATCAACAAATTCTGCAGATGACTTTATGGTGTATAAGCAATTCAGGAATCATGTAGTGAATGAAATTAGAGAAAGCAAGAAAACGTACTACCATCATTATTTTGATGAGCATAAAAGTAACATGAAAATGCTATGGAAGGGCATAAAGAGTATTATAAGCCTAAAGCCAGGACATGTTGACTCCATTTCATATTTGAAGGATGAGGTTGGTCCCAAAATCTGTGACCCAATTAAAATAGCAAACAAGTTTAATGAATATTTTACAACTGTAGCTAGTAGCATTACCAAGACAATTCCAAGAACTCCAAAGTCCCCATTAGATTATTTGTCCAACCCTAATTTAGATTCTTTCTTTATTTCTCCATGCACAGTAGAAGAAGTATCCTCTCTGATCCAATCCCTAAATATGGGTAAATCAAGTGGTCCAAACAGTATCCCAATTAAATTGCTAAAAATACTTGATTTGCCAATTTCTAAAGATCTTAGCATTCTAATAAATGAATCTTTTGAAACAGGGACTTTTCCTGATAAACTAAAAATTGCCAAGGTTATTCCAATCTTTAAGAAAGGTCTTGCCACTAGAAAATCTAATTACCGACCAATTTCTCTTCTTTCTGTCTTCAGCAAGCTATTTGAAAAATTAATGCACAAGCGCCTTTATCGATTTTTAGAAAATTTTGCGAAATATTATTCAGTATGCAGTTTGGCTTTCGCGCTGGTCACTCAACTGACCATGCACTTGTTAGTTTGACTGAAACTATAAAATCTTCTCTTGACAAAAACAGATATGGTTGCGGAATTTTCATCGATCTCCAAAAGGCTTTTGATACGGTTAATCATGAAATACTATTGAAAAAGATGGAACATTATGGCATCAGAGGTATTGCACTAAATTGGTTCAATTCTTATCTTAGTAACAGGAAGCAGTTTGTCTCTGTAAATGGTCACCCTCCTCTCTATGTGATATATCTTGTGGTGTTCCACAAGGATCTGTTCTTGGTCCTCTGCTCTTCCTTATTTATATCAATGATTTACCAAATTCATCTCGACTGCTTTCCTTCTTCCTATTTGCTGATGACACTAACATCTACTATGAATCTGATGATCTGGCAATTCTTATGAGGAAAGTTAACAAAGAACTAAAGAAAGTAAAATTATGGCTTGACTCTAACAAACTCGCACTCAATGTTGACAAGACAAATTTTGTACTGTTTCACTCTCCCCGAAAGAAATTGACGGAATATGCTGACCTCAAAATTGGTAAGCGGTCTATCCAAAGGACACCTTATGTAAAGTTCTTAGGGGTACTGATGGATGAGCATCTGACTTGGAAGTATCACACCACCGAACTTTCCAAGAAGCTTTCTAGGACTGCAGGTATTTTCTTCAAGGTACGGCATCATGTACCACTTTCTACCCTCATCTGTCTCTATAATTCCATATTCTCATCTTTTCTTAACTATGGTATTATTGCATGGGGCCTTACCTACGAAACGTATCTTACTCCGTTATTCCGATTGCAGAAGAAAATTCTGCGAGCCATAAAATTCCAACCCTTTTCTGCTCCCTCCTCACCAATTTTCCATTCATTGAAAATTCTTAAAATACAAGATGTGCTACACACAAATATCTTAACATTCATCTATAAAGCACTTAACAAGCTATCTCCTTCTTGCTTTCATAATTACTTTCAGCCAAATTCAACTGTTCATAGGATTGGTACTAGCCAGGCTACCAGAGGTGACCTCTTTAGTGCCCTTAAAAATACTACCTCGTATGGTCTTCAATCCATTAAATATTTTGGTTCTAAACTGTGGAATACCCTTCCAATTTTCATTCGCGTTGCCACATCGGTAGCAGCTTTTCGGTCAAAATTAAAGTCTTATTTCATTGATTCATATTGGTGTGAAACTGAAATGTTATTGAAATTACTTCTCTCGTGTTGAAGTATCTGGTTACTGGTTGTCATTTTAAATAAATTTTTAGTATTTGTTTTTCGTTTAAATGGGGGGGGGGGGCTCTCTCTCGATTAGTTAACCTACTTAGAGAGCTCCTCCTTAATCGGTCAATCTTAAAAACGATCATGTATAGTAACTTAGGTTTTATTATTTTTAGTCAGTGTTGTTAACTTTTAGTTTGTAATGTTGTAATGTATTTAGTTGTAGAGTCTATTTATTGAGAATTGTATTTAGGATTGATTGATAATGAATGAAAACTGAAAACTGAAAACTGAAACTGTCTTTTTTTACATTCATTTTAAGACTTTTCTTTGCACTTTTTTCGCTCACTAAATCGACTTTCTTGTAATGCTTCTTCCGTCTCTGTCACTAACGCTGTGTCATCAACATATCGTAAATTCATCCGCAAATATTGATACCTGGCAGCTTATCTGCTTTCGTGAGAATCTTTTCTGTGTACAAGTTGAATTGCTTAGGTGACAAAGTACAGCCTTGAAGAACGCCTCTTTTGATCTGTACTTTGTTTGATTCCTCACCCTATCTTAATTTGATGCTAGCATATTGGTTCCAGTACAAATTTTGAATGAATTTTATACCTTTTCCATCGATTGCTCTTTGCTTGGTTGTTTCAATTAGATTTTTGTGGTAGACACAGCCAAATGCCTTTTCATAATCAATATAACATACGTACACATTTTTCTTCATTCCCAGATACTTATCAAATGTTTCTCTTAAATTGAATATCCCTTTTTCGATCAAACTGATGCCTTAAATCCAGATTGCATTTCTCTGATCTCACTATCTCTTTTCTTCTCATTCCTTTTCAGCATCATTGTAAGCTTAATTATTATCATGTGGCTCTTTAAACAAATTCCATGACTTTACGTATTTTTCACTAGTTTTATGGTGAGAGAATGTCTTGGGTCTTCTGGTATATTGCCTGTGTCATAGACCTATTTACATAAGTCAAGCACTAGGCCTATGCCTACCGCTTCTTCATCTAGTGCTTTCATGTGTTCTATCATAACTTTATATGCACCATCTTTATTGCATGTCTGACTTCTGTTTTTAGCAGTTCTGGGCCATCACAATTTCCAATTTCTATTGGGTCATTTCTGTTCACATCCTCATAAATTTCTGTTGCATGTTCCTCCCATCTCTTTGCTACATTTTCTCTTTCGAACATGGTTTTTCCATTCTTATCTTTGATGCATTCACTTTCATTCCTCAAATTGTTCTTCTTGTTTGTAAGCTTCTTTACACTTTCATGCATTTCTCTTATTTGTGATTTGCCTCGAGTCATTCAATGTCATTTCACATATCGTTGTACCAGATATATTTTTATCTTCTACAGGATGTCCCAACAAAATTGTGCCCGTTTGCCAGAAGATGGCATCTAAGCGGCAAACTATTCAAGCCAAACTTTTGCATGATGTTGCTCTTCAGATATTCAATTAAAGTTTGCTACCATTGCCGTAAAATCCGTTGAAAATTGATGGAGCTATGACCTTCGGGAGGCCAAGTTTGCCTGATGACTAAAACCAGAGGTCGGCCTTTTTGTCTTAAATGGCTGGCTTCATGGATGAAATGCAACAGCAGCCTCCAAAGTCATAGTTCGCGTAGAAATTCCGATGATCATCAGAGAGTTCAACTATTTTTTACACCGCATAGAAACTATTTCTTACCTCGCATGAAGGTATTTATCGCTGCAAAATAGTAAGACAAAATGGCCGACCGCTGGTTTCAACTATCAGACAAATTTGGTCTTATGAAGGTCATAGCTCCAGAATTTTTGAACAGACGTTTACAGGGATGGCAGCAAACTTTATTTGAACATCTGAAGAGCAAAATGATATAAAAGTTTGGCGAGAATCTTTTGCAGTTTTGTCACAATCTTCATGCAAGCGTGGCACAATCTTTTTGGAACACCCTGTGCATAATTGTTCTTGTCTATTTCATAATAATCACAAGCTCCTTTCTTTTGTCTCCTTGCAAATATTAGGTCTAACATCTCTTTGGTCATTCAGCTCTTATCCTTCTTTTTCTTTTTTCCTAGAAGTGGGCTCATTTCTGCTTGTATGCTTGTTTTGAGACATTTATTTCCATTTTCTATTTCTTTTTGGTTATTCTCAATTTGAGATTGAGTTTCATCGATCAATGCAGAATATCTCTATTTTCTACTTCAATGAACATTTTTTCTTTGTATTCATCTTGTTTAAGAAGATCTATTTCAATCTTGGGTTGATTTTTGCATTTCCTTTGTAGCTTTTAGTTTTATTTTCAATATTTCCATCATGAGAATATGATCTGACATTATATCAGCCCATGGGTAAGTGTGAATGTTTTCACACAATTTCTAAATCTCATGTTTATCATCACGTTGTCAATCTGGTTTCTGTATCATCACCTGGACTGGCCCATGTATATAATCTTCTCTTGTGATGTTTACCAATGGTATTAGTGACAACGAGCTCCTTTTCTTCACAAAGTTGCAAACGTCTATTTTCACATTCATTACTTGTGCCAAGACAGTGACCTCCAGCTACATCCTCTAATTTTTCATTTTCATTTGCATTCCAGTCGCCCATGATTATGACAACATCAGCTGCGCATATATAACTCATACAATTCTCGATGTTCACTATGTGCTGTGTCGGTGCATAAACTTGAACAATAACAATGTTGAATGATTAAACTTATAATAAAAGACTGTTTCCGAGGGTAATACCCCCGAAACCGGCCGTACAAAAACGAGCTTTAGGAGGTTTTGTACAGAGGCTGAGGGTTGATAGTTTTGGTTTTGAATGAAGCACCATCCCCCCATCCTCTCTTGCTGTGGCTAGCATTCTAGGAACCCGAGGGAACATGAATTGTAGATGGACGGGGTCTGCCACCCGGTTTTCAGAAAGCTACCCTCTTCCAATAACCGAAAATTGCCATCACATCCACAATCCACGATTAGGATAAATTTTGGCAAAAAATTGCCAATCGTTAACTTTTTGTGTGAAATTCAGTGAAACTCACACATGTTTTAGGAAAATCTGCCAAAAAATGATTCTTGCTTAGAAATTTGTTGGCCTAAAAACCCACCCGTATGGGCGGTACATACCCGTACTCTGAACATCCTATGTACCGCTCCCCCCCCCCGCCCTTCTGTGATGCAGACTTCCGTTTTAGAGTATTAATGCCAAAAATGAAAATATCAGGATTGTGCAAAACTGACTTTTCTATTGTTAACCGTAGCTTGAGGTATATCAAAACACAACATTTTTTCAAATCGGACAATTTAGTGCTGAGAAAATATTATTTTCAAGTTAGGCCTAAAAAGTGTACTTAGGCTTCTTTATTAGCACAGCAAGGCCACAAAATAGCACTAACATTCAAATTTATTGGCTTGCCCTGACTCGATTTTCATGATCTTTGTTTTGCTTGACAGATTAAACCTTGCAAAGTATGTAGTGAAAAGGTTGATTGAAAATTTGATCTTGGGAAGTACAAATTTTGTGAATTCATAATGGTAACCAAACGTTAAAAAAACTAAATCTGAATCACAAAACGCCTCTTCATCATTTAAACAAGAAATCTTTGTTTCAGAATTATTTTAAAGCCTATTGCAGAATCAAGTTTAACCTATTGGTAACACTTAAGTTTAAGCAGAATCAAGTTTAACCTATTGTAAAAGGGTTAAGTAGACTAAGCTCTCAAATAATTTTGGCTAATTTTCTACGAAGGCCAATGAAGAAGACGTCTTTTTTAGCAAATTCCATTTATATGTGCCACTGTACTATAGACTGAAATTGATGTTCAATGAAACCAATATTTCTTTGTCATAGTGAAAGGAGGTTAGACATCAACTCCCTGAACATATAAGGTGTCTATTTTGGAGTTTTTGTGTTTTTCGATGTTAAAAGGCGCATTGTTTGGCTTGAGTTATAAGTAATCATTATCGAGTTAGCTGCATGTTTTGAAAAACCTTAGAAATTAGTTGAATTACAACAAAATATTTTGCACTACTAGCTTGTCAAAATGTGTTCGAAATTGTAGGGATATAATGAAATATTGCCTGTGTCAATAGTTTTTCGTCATTTAAGCACAAAAATGCCACCAAACTTTGAAAAGGTGAAAAATTGGTCTTCTTGAAAAATTCGCCAAAATTAGTTAAGAGCTTAGTCTACTTAGCCATGTTGCAAAAGTGTTGCCAGTAGCTTAAACATGATTCGGCGATAGGCTTTACAAGAATTCTGAAACATTATTTTTTTGTTTTTAATGTTGAAAAGTGCTTCTCGATTCAGTTTTGGCTTTTTTAACGCTTGGTTACCATTTTGAATTCGCAAAATATACACATCTCAAGATTAAATTTTCAATCAACCTTTTCACTGCATACTCTGCTAGGCTTAATCTGTCAACTAAAAGAGAGATCATGAAAATCGAGTGAGCTCAAGCCAAGGAATTGGAATTTGAACGTTAGTGTTCTTCTGACCTTGCTTTGCTAAGAAAGAAGCCTGAAGTACACTCTTTAGGCCTAACATGAAATAATTTTTTCTCAGCCTAAATTGTTCGATTTGAAAAATGTTTGTTTTTTGACATACCTCAGGCTACGGTTATCAATAGAAAAATCAGTTTGGTACCATTCGGATACTTTCATTTTCGCATTAATTACATGACCTGGATCACTGTGCCCCCTCCCCCCCCCCCCGGGCCTAGGAACGCTGAATGGACGATTTTTTTGTAGATAACTGCTTCTTTGCAAACAAGTACAGCCATACTTCTGCCACTTACAAAATGATCATTATTGTTGGTAACTCTCTATGTTGGAAAAGACAAGCAACTGAGATGATATATACAGTATGTGGCCCAACACCTTACGGTTTCATAGAAGGTAATTTCTAAGGGCTGTACTCAGTGGTTTTATACACGGGGACGTCTATCCGATAAAATTGAAAAACTCTGAATGTATCAAACCAATGCTTTCATGCCCTACAAATTTCTTTAAAATGTTTCAATGAACCTAAAAACACCATAAATTATTGAAAGAGAAAATGCTGATCAGATCATAAATGCTTGGTTATAGAGAATACATATGCAGAATACTTTTATAATACTCTAATCTTTGCTTTTAAGTTTTGTTCCTAATAATCTATCATTTACATTCTGGTATTGATAACTGGACACCAGTATTAAAACTAGTCTTTGACAATTTGTGACCCAAAAATATCATATTTTACAAATGTTTTACCAACAAATATCAGATGGAACTCCCCGTGTATATAACTACTGCGTACAATCCCTGACAGATCCCTGAATCATTCATGTGCACGATGTTGATAAGTTATTTAAATTGTTTTGGTTATTCAATCAACCCAAGAAACCTCCTTTAAAGATTAATTAATGGTCGTTTTTTTCACGAAACAATGATGAGCAATGCTGTTATTGACGATATAAGTTTTGACAAAAAATAGGTTTTTTCTAGCGAAGCCTTGCACATAATTCAAACGATGTATATCACAAATGGCATGCAGCACTCATAGGCATAATGTCCCCAAAATACCTTTGGATATTTTTAAAGTGTCATCTAGCGATGAACTTCAGCTGGTCCGTTACAAGATTAACATGTTCTTGTAAAGATCATTAATTGAATTAAGGGTCAGTGAGTCTGGCACCTAGACACACCTGGCACATAGAATGACGAGTGGAAGTCAAAGTCAAAATTTGGATGCAATACTTAAAAGATTGAAAAAATTAGTTCATTTGAGTTTCCTACCTTAAGCAACATTTTACTGAAAGTTTCTTATTTTAGATATGTAAAATATGACGGGGTTAAAGTTGCTGTAAATTGTTTATGATCTATACATTCTCTCATACACACTTTTATAGGGTTTGAATAGTTTTACTCTCTTTTTACGTTTATCATTACACACATTGATAACAGTAGAATCGCTGAAATGTTTAATCCTGTATAAGCATTCGTATTATTATTTTTATTATTATTTATTTTTTATTATTGTTACTATCATCATTATCTGTGTCATCTTGCTGGGACATTTCGGTTTTCTATTTTGCAGTGCTTATCTCAGATGGAACACCANACTCTCTTTTTACGTTTATCATTACACACATTGATAACAGTAGAATCGCTGAAATGTTTAATCCTGTATAAGCATTCGTATTATTATTTTTATTATTATTTATTTTTTATTATTGTTACTATCATCATTATCTGTGTCATCTTGCTGGGACATTTCGGTTTTCTATTTTGCAGTGCTTATCTCAGATGGAACACCAACACCATCACTGCCATCAACACCGGCATCTCCAAAAAAATCCATACCTACCCCAACAACAAATTACAGTGGTAAGATCTGGATTTTTGTTTCTTTAGTCTTGTTCATGTTTCATTACTTTAGTTTTGCTGCTGAAAATTTTAAAACTCAAAGCACTCTCAATCCATGTTTCATGAAACAAATCTTCGTCGAGACCTTACACCCTTCGCAGTGACAAAAATATTTTGGTACGTAAAAATGACGAGGTATGGTATGGAAAATGCACGTTCTCTTTGACCTACGATATGGCATGCAATGCCATATAAGAGTCCCCGATATAGAACAATTTCAAAGGAAAAATTAACAATTAGACTCCACTTATTCTTTACAGTTTGGAGATCTATTGATAGCGTTAAGCTTATTTGGACAGAGTAGAAATTTTGATATTTTCGACCAGGGTCCCTCTTTTTATCCAAAACTACAAAAGATATAATATTGAAACTTACGCGAATTGTTCTTTCGACAATTAGCTTTACATAATCAACAATAGAGGTTAAATTGGTCACTTGGGTCGTTGATATGCAAACAAATTTGAGCTACTGACTTAACAAGCAAAATTTATCCAGATTAACAAGAGATAATAGCCAGAATTGTAACAAGAAAGAACAAGTAAGAGGAAGATCTTTTCAAACAAAAAAATTCAATTTAACTTGCAACTCTTGCTAATTAAGGGCAATTAGCAATTGAATAGAAAAATTGAAATTTCCATTGTTAATTAATTTTCAAGATTGAAAAGGTGTGAAAATGCACTTTACATGAAAAAAATGCAATATGCTGGAAAAATGCATTTGAACATAGCATCCAAACTTCATTTGAGGAGAAGCAATACATATTTCACTCCAATAGTTCAAGGGAATTCGGAATTCACACCAACTACGGAATCCTGCAGAACGAAAAGTTCTGAAATCCAAAAATTTACATTTAGGCCAAAAATGGGGATAGCAGTGATAGAAAAAAAGCCACTGGCAAGAACAATAAGAACCAATGTTTAATTTGAAGGTGCTAACAAGACCTACATTCACACAGAAGCTGATGAGCACAGCTTTGATAGAGCAGAGAAGTATCCTCTGTTACAACTTGCCGCTGTTACTTTTAGCCCCAGTCTCCCCTACACAGGCAATGATAAATTACAGGTGCGAATGTTTTCATTTCACGACACTACTTATAAAAAATTCTTGCCAGCAGCAATCTCAGCTTTGTGAGCTCCAAATAATATTGGAGTTTTGGAAAATTTCATCAATAGAAGGAAATTCTTAACGTAAAGGCCACCATTTGAATTGAGAGGCAATGAGCTGAGGAGTTTAAAATGGAAAGATTAGTTGAAATCAAATTATCAAAGCAAGTCATAATTAGGGTGCACTACTTAGAACATGGTTTAATCGCTATTCTTGTCATTGTTGCGTTGCTGAAAGATCTTGGGATTTTCTTTTGCAGCCATGGAACTAAAACCAACCCCTTCGTTTGCTCTATCGTTGCCAGCATCTGTAGCTGACTTCAGTGTCACATATTCAACTACCCCCATATCAACCATCAACGAATCAAGTGTTTTGAGTACTGTAAGGCAATCCTTAACGACAACCGGTAAGATTCATGCTTTTTACCAAAGGGGTGTATCACTCTTCCAAAAAGCGTACTGCGATTTTCTACATCATAGGATTTTCGTGGATTTGCGGAACTTTCTTGAAAAAGGAATTATTTTCGGAGATTTTTAGAGAGTGATACGCCCCTCGACTTTACTTGCTTATGTCTTTCAACTTTTTGATTATGCACTAACATTTAGAAAGATATTGCATATTGTAAAAACGAGACCCCTGGACCCTGAGATTCCGAGGACCGTTGCCTACTGAAGGTCATCAATGAGTCGAACAAATTACAGAAAACACATCTGCGTACTATTTTATCCTACTTTAAGGAAATTCTTAACGTAAAGGCCATCATATTAATTGAGAGGCAATGAGCTGGGGAATTTAAAATGGAAAGATTAGTTGAAATCAAATTATCAAAGCAAGTCATAATTAGGATGCACTACTTAGAACATGGTTTAATCACTATTTTTGTCAGTGTTGCGTTGCTGAAAGATCTTGGGATTTTCTTTTGCAGCCATGGAACTAAAACCAACCCCTTCGTTTGCTCTATCGTTGCCAGCATCTGTAGCTGACTTCAGTGTCACATATTCAACTACCCCCATATCAACCATCAACGAATCAAGTGTTTTGAGTACTGTAAGGCAATCCTTAACGACAACCGGTAAGATTCATGCTTTTTACCAAAGGGGTGTATCACTCTTCCAAAAAGCGTACTGCGATTTTCTACATCATAGGATTTTCGTGGATTTGCGGAACTTTCTTGAAAAAGGAATTATTTTCGGAGATTTTTAGAGAGTGATACGCCCCTCGACTTTACTTGCTTATGTCTTTCAACTTTTTGATTATGCACTAACATTTAGAAAGATATTGCATATTGTAAAAACGAGACCCCTGGACCCTGAGATTCCGAGGACCGTTGCATACTGAAGGTCATCAATGAGTCGAACAAATTACAGAAAATACCTCTGCTTACAATTTTATCCTACTTTAAGGGAATTCTTAACGTAAAGGCCATCATATTAATTGAGATGCAATGAGCTGGGGAGTTTAAAATGGAAAGATTAACTGAAATCAAATTATCAAAACAAGTCATAATTAGGGTGCACTACTTAGAACTTGGTTTAATCACTATTTTTGTCATTGTTGCGTTGCTGAAAGATATTGGGATTTTCTTTTGCAGCCATGGAACAAACACGAACCCCTTCCTCTGCTCTATCGTCACCAGCATCTGTAGCTAACTTCAGTTTCACATATTCAACTACCCCCACATCAACCATCGACGAATCAATGATTTTNACCTCTGCTTACAATTTTATCCTACTTTAAGGGAATTCTTAACGTAAAGGCCATCATATTAATTGAGATGCAATGAGCTGGGGAGTTTAAAATGGAAAGATTAACTGAAATCAAATTATCAAAACAAGTCATAATTAGGGTGCACTACTTAGAACTTGGTTTAATCACTATTTTTGTCATTGTTGCGTTGCTGAAAGATATTGGGATTTTCTTTTGCAGCCATGGAACAAACACGAACCCCTTCCTCTGCTCTATCGTCACCAGCATCTGTAGCTAACTTCAGTTTCACATATTCAACTACCCCCACATCAACCATCGACGAATCAATGATTTTGAGTACTGTAAGGCAATCATTAACAACAACCGGTAAGATTTATACTTTTTACCAAAGGGGTTTATTACTCTTCCAAAAAGCGTACTGCGATTTTCTACATAATAGGATTTTCGTCGAATTGCGGAACTTTCTTGAAAAAGGAATGATTTCTGCCAAAGCTGTAAGAGATTCTTAGGGATTGATACGCCCCTCGAATTTTACTTGCTTATGTCTTTCAACTTCTTGATTATGCGCTAGCATTTAGAAAGATCTTGCCTATTGTAAAAACAAGACCCTTTGACACTGAGATTCCCAGGACCTTTGCCTACTGAAGGTCATCAATGAGTCAAACAAATAACAGAAAATACCTCTGCCTACTATTTTATAAAGGCANGAACAGTAAGCCTTACAAATTTAGTATTTTTTGTGTGTTCTTTCAACAATTATTGCTCAGCTTCTGAAATGAAATTTAGGTGGCAGATGTATAGATACGTGCATGTGTTGTCGATATGTTCTCCTTTCTTCTCTTAAAATCCCTTTATGCATGAACAATAACTGAGCTACCTACTTATGTTTCAGGGCAGTCTGTTTTTTATATGTATGGCGTGATTACTCGACTGCTGAAATCTCTGGTTGCAAATGATTTTGAAACAGAATGTCAGTCAAAGGCAACTGATTCTATGGTCACAAAATCTGTCATTGTTTGTTATATTATAGAAGTAGCGACTGACAAATCCAGACCAATGAACGGCATGATTGTAGACTATAATTTGAAATGTCGTTAGAAATACCAAATGAGTAAAACGCTACACCACAGAAAGAGAAAAAGGCAATAATAGGACTCTGGTCAACTATTATCCTTAGCGGCCTTCAGTTATTGTGAGTTTCAGAGCAACGGCAATGGCAACAATATCACTGTCTCTCCCTTTATACGAAAATGATTTTGCCAGTCCTCAAAGAAAATCAACGATCCAATGAAAAGACAGCATTTCGTGCTTCTTTATTAACTCAATAACTGAGTGCTGGTAGAGGCATTTTGATAGGCTTTTATTTAATTTCACACATTGGCAGAGAAGCTCTGCAACACTGCATGAGGTACAGAAAACGCCAGAATAACTTGTGGAATTATGTCCCAAAGCTTCATCAAAGGCCAGATTACGTTTCTAAAATTCTGCATAATTTGCGAAATTGTGCGTACCACTTTCTCAGGCTACATGGTGCCTGTCGGATGAAAGAAAGTACACCACCCTACTCTTTCCCCAAGGAAATTTCTCAAAGAACGAATTTGAGTATTGTAAGATGCACTGAATATTTCACTCGCAACTCATGAAAATAAGAACCAAACTCACGTTGACGCGTTGGAAGCGCATGTGCCGCTGGCAGTATAAGAGGAGTTGAAGAATTCTCCAGATGTCCCGTTTACAGCAAACTTGATACTTCTTGCATAAAGATAAACACAATCGGAAAAATTGAAGAAACCGGGAACGGTGACTTGTCCTTTTCCGATACTTAACAAACGACGTTTTGTGTCCATTTCTTCGTCAAAACGAGGCTCACTTTGAATCTTTTCAACAATCTACAAGATGGATAAAAACGTGTAAAAAGCAACTGCATTTGTTTCAGGGAGGCAAGAATAAATTTCTACCAACAAAAGCACATCAAGAATTCAGTTCGCTCGTTTAGAAACTGTGGTATTGAAGAGACTTCAATTTAGAGTTTGCGACACTCATTAACAAAGGGGTCATTGCAGCAGTATGGTAACAAGCAAGTCGAATTAAATGAGACCAGAAGGACTTTCAACTCCTTTTTACCTTCTTCAAATTGTAGTTTATGCATGGTGTATCCTGTCCCAAAATGATTGTTAAACATTTTAACAGTTTCAGCCTAGATTTCTGGACCGCATTGTTTGTTCCTAATGTTAAAAGAAACTACAATACAATAATCTGAGCCAATCATAGCAGGAAAAGGCACATGGTAATCTATTCTCCCCTATTAATGACTCTTACGATGAATATAAACAATAATCTATAGATTTAACTAGCAAAAGAAAAAACACTGCACTGCACTGCACCGCACCGCACCGCACCGCACCACATTACATTAAAATACAACGGAAAATCATACAGAGTAGAGCCGTTCCCAGCCATTAACCACCATCAACCCACACAACACCACAAACCAGGCCCCATCCAGAGAGCCCAGCGAGCGGAGCCCGAATCTCACCATTGCAAGCTCCAAGTACCACCAACAAAGCTCCCAAACGATACCCAGCCCACAGCACCACACAAAGCAGGGCCGGCAGCCTCATGGCCAAAGAGAAGGCAGCCCCCCTCCACATAGCCCAAGTTGCATTACAGTAAAGTACAACAATCTCTCAGATTACACTACAGGGATTTCAATCTAATGTTCCATCTAAATTGTACT
>REGL01001527.1:7711-21152 GCA_004194395.1 Aurelia aurita complex sp. Pacific
ATTTTAAGGCTCAACGTTGTTTATTCTCAAATTTTGCTCTTCAAACCTTGATAAACAAGGGCAGATTGTGTAATACGATAGCGAAAGTTGTGTTTTATTGACATCTCAATTCAAAGCGATTAGCGATTGCAGACAAAGGAAATTCTCTCAACCATAAATTCAAAACAAACAAAGCCACAAATTTTTTTCTGAAACCCAATTAGCCAGTGCGCTCCTTGTGCCTTCCAGAAATTGTTTTCAAGAGCAAACATGAGCATATCAACAGAAAAAGGATAGATCTATGTATACATCTACCTCAGGCATTTTATTTCTTTGGTTCAGAAGCCGATTGGGAGGCGATTCAATTCTCTTATTTTTTGGGTGTAATTGAAACACTTACTGCTCTTCTCAAAGAGATAAAATGCCCCTGGTTTATGTGCAGATACATCCTGTTTGCTCTTAAAAACAATTTCTCGAATGCACAACAAGCGAGCTAGCTACCGGGGTTTCAGAGAAATTTTTGCGGCTTTGTTTTGAATTACTGGTTGAAAGAATTTCCTTTGTCTGCGATCGCTAATTGCTAAATGACAAGAACAGACCAAATATAATCAAATATTTGCACTGAAATTCATATGGACAATAACTGAACAAAATTTTGTTAACGAAAGTGATGACTTTATCAAGCCCCTAGAATTATCTAGCTGCATGTGGAGGCACTTGGACGAGCCCAAGCCCCTCTCCTTGCAAGGCCTAATTTCAATGCAATTCCTCTTGGTATGAACATGCCACCATCAAAGTTAGCATAAATCCTCTTTTGGAAAGTTTGCAAATTGCATGGTTGTAATGTCCTTTGATGAAAAGTATGGTATGAACAGCTGATGTTCTCAAAATATGTGGCTCTCAGTGCAACTGATTTTTCAAGTGCACTTGATCTGAGATGAGATCTCACCCACACATACAGGAATCAACTTTCTTCTATTGATGATCTTTTAGCTGGGCTTAAAAATTTGATTTGTACATCAAAAGTGACTGCAGTTGAGCCAACAATACAGTACCTGTTTCATTTCAGGAAAGATATGTGAATTATGCACTTGGGTTATTTGCATCTGTTGCTGTTCTTGTAAGTATTGAAAGAGGAAAAATTATTGTACTGTATATCTCATTCAAAATCTGGCTCCACTCTCTTGTGTCAAAATTATATTGATATCATTTAAAAGTAATTCAACAGAGTTAAAAGCAATTTAGCTTGGGGGACTGGGTCAGTCTACATATAACCTATTGCGTTTGATGTTCAGGAATGATGAAAACAATAGAATCATAAATGGCTTGTGCCATTTTGTGCCATGTTTAGATCACATGTCACTATATATTCATTTTACTTTAAAGGTGCATTCCTCAAAAATACATAAATGCAAAGATTCACATTGTCATCCTGATCGTGAAGCAGATTACAAATTGTTTCCATTTCGTTAATCGTGCTTCTCAAATTCAAGAAATGAAGGAACACGTTTGGACCAATTTTAATTTCAATACACTACGATTCTTATGAATCGTTGATGGCAAACAAAAGTAGCATATTTTTGTTATTGTCTGATGGTCAGTCGCTGCCAATCTTGGTGGGCTCTTTGAGTGTTGCTCTTTGAATTGAGCTTCAGTGTACTGCGGTATTTGTTCATTCATGTGTCCACAGTCAACTGTACGCAAGAGAAATGATCAGCTTTACCAATAATTGTTTTCTTGCTCAGTTTCAACTTTCAGTTTATGATATGCATGTTTCCTTTTTTTAAATGCAAACAATGACAGTTCTTTGATATCCAGTTTTTTCTGAGGCTTGCGCATTTAGGAATGTTTTATTCTGAAGTCAGATGACTGACGTTGCAATATTGTATGAATGTTTAGAAGGCAGGTTTAAATGGGTTACAATAAGAAGTTTTTATAGGATGATAGCAATTGATCTCTTGTTACTAAGTTTAAGCACTTTCCAAATTGGTTCATTAATTGATCATCATGAATGGAAGATGGAAGATTCGTAAATGGAAGATTTTCCTACAGTACTAATCCTCTATTTACTGTAAATTCATACTCCTGCAGGCAAAAATCTTCTGAAGTAATATTTTCCATTTGACTGTTATTAAATTTTAAAGTTTTTGCAACTTCTGCTTAAAGTGCAACCTTTAGAAATAGAGGCTGTTGCTGTATAACTAGTCCTGTACACATATTTTTTTGTAAGAAACCGCTTTTACAAGAAACGGTAGGCTCAATCATCAGAAAGTTAAGAAACAACCCTACCTGAATTTGAAAAGCTAAGAACCTTTTGCAATTTGCAGTTTTATTTTTCCTATCGCTTTCAAAAATGTTTTGACACTGTACAGTTACAGCAACTGTTTGGACATTATTTTGAGTGTGAATTATGTTATTTACATGTTTTAAGATCCTACTGAGTAATTTGGGATCCCTTTAGACAAAACGAAATTAATTCTACACTTCCAGCATTAGAAATATAAGAAACATGTAAGAAACTTTTGGAAGCAAAGTGGCCCAAAAATTTAACTGCCTACCAGCCCCGGACCTTAGTTTCTTATAAAAAAGAATACTTGTACTGTATTTTAATAGACAATTACGCAAAAGATGGTGGCAAAGAAACTTTTTACCAAGATGCATTGCGTTCGAATAACGAATCTCTAACGATTCTATAGGAATTCGAATAAAGAACGCGGTGCATCTTGGTAAAAAGTTCCTTGCCGCCATCTTTAGCGTAATCGTCTATTCATATTCGTATAAACAGCTTCCAAACTAATATTTTTCTTTTGCCTCTTATCAAATCTTGAAGTCCTGACAATTTCTATTTGATCTTTCCTTCAGGCAACAGTGATCAGTGCATTTGCTCATCCGTATCCACCAAATGGANGTTCAATTTACTGAGACCAACTCGAAGTTGTGTAAGATAAGATAGACCTGTTGGGTCGTGTATCCTGAAGACAGATTTTGGCAGGGGGCGAATTTTTGATAGCAGCTTTGTCTTGAATGCAGCAATGGAAGGCGCAAGTCTAATTTCTGAATCCAGCTTGTTCCACTCTGAAAGGCAGTGAGGATAGAAGCTAGATTGGAATTTTTCTGTCCTTGCCCTTATTCGCCCTTATTTGCCCTTATTCGCCATTATTATACTTGTACTGTATTTTAATAGACAATTACGCAAAAGATGGTGGCAAAGAAACTTTTTACCAAGATGCATTGCGTTCGAATAACGAATCTCTAACGATTCTATAGGAATTCGAATAAAGAACGCGGTGCATCTTGGTAAAAAGTTCCTTGCCGCCATCTTTAGCGTAATCGTCTATTCATATTCGTATAAACAGCTTCCAAACTAATATTTTTCTTTTGCCTCTTATCAAATCTTGAAGTCCTGACAATTTCTATTTGATCTTTCCTTCAGGCAACAGTGATCAGTGCATTTGCTCATCCGTATCCACCAAATGGAATTCATATTTTCTTTGCATGTGTCATCATCTTGAATTGCATTTCAAATTGCCTACTGGTAAGTTGAGAAAAGTTTTATCATTTTTGCGCACAACTTTGCTGTTTAGTACTTTCAAAGATGAAGTGATACTTTCAAAATTTTGACGACAGTATACAAGCAAAGTGTACAGTACAGTACAGTACTTTGCACATATTAACCGGTTTTGTGCTGTACAGGAAAATATAAAGCCCGAGGTCTTAAAAATACAGACCGACCGAGCTTGTGAGGTATGTGCAATAAGACCGAGGGCTTTACATTTTCCTGTACAGCTACAAAACCGGTTAGTATGAGTTTTATTACCTGATAGCTTCTAATCTTGACTTACATTACTTAATCAAGCTCATTTTGTTACTGTTATGTGGCTCACTCGCTATGTCGCTGTTATGGTGACAAAAACGTATCCTTGTATCGTATTATAAAAGGCTAAAGGAACACCGCGGGAAATGTGTGATTAGCCAAATGGAATTGGCAGGATTCTTGTATTGCTTCGTTTTTGAAAAGTCAGTCAGGTAATAAAGTACAGTGCAGTACAGTACAGTACAGTATATTGATAATATCTTCATGCTTGAAAGACGTTTTAAATCGAATTCCTATCGAATCGTTAAAGATTCGTTATTCAAACGCAATGCATCTTGGTAAAAAGTTCCTCGCCGCCATCTCTAGCGTAATCGTCTATTGCTACAAGTGAGATTAAAATCACTACTAAAATAAAGTTGTCTGTGAAATAAAAATTTTAAAATAGAGCAGGATATTGTTAGGGTTAGGGTTAGGGTTAGGGTTAGGGTTAGGGTTAGGGTTAGGGTTAGCTTCATATTCCTCGGTGCTAAAATCGAAAGAGATGGAGGTTGCACATCAGAAATTATCAGAAGAATTGCCATGGGCAAGGCGGCGATGACAGGTCTTCATAGAGTCATGAAAGACAAAGAAATATCAATGCATACGAAAGTGCGCCTAGTTAAAGCATTAGTTTTCCCTGTAATGATGTATGGTTGTGAGAGCTGGACAATCAGGAAAAGTGAAAGAAGGAAGATTGATGCGTTTGAGCTATGGTGTTGGCGTAGAATACTGAGAATACTATGGACAGCAAGAAGAACAAATAAGTCTGTGTTAGAAGAAATAAAGCCAGAAATTTCATTAGAAGGCATGATTATAAAACAAGCACTGACCTTCTTCGGACATACAATACGAGCTAATGGGATGGAGAAAGATATTATGTTAGGGAGGGTAGAGGGGACAAGAAGACGAGGCAGGCAAAGAACAAGATGGCTGGATGTGTTGAAAGAATTAACTGGGATGTCCTTGCATAAACTTAATGAAAAAGCAATGAACAGAACAGAATGGAGATTGTTTGTTCAGAGGGTCGCCAGAAGTCGCCAGCGACTTGATGGTACCTAACACACACACACACATTATTTCAATAGAATGACAATCCAAGAGACCTGACAAGCTATCCAACTATCCCGTAATCCCTGCTCCAAGCCAAAACTTATTCCAGCCCAATGGACACTTGTTTTTTTCTATTCATAATAAATTAAAACTAACTAACCTAAATACATTACTACTGTACCGCTCTTTGTGTAAGAAGACACAAGGTCATCTGGCCTACACCAAGAACGGTACTTACAATTTGCAAATACAACTTCAAGATATAAAAAAAATACAGCAGTACAAAGGACGAAACAAAACAAGAAAGCAACACACAAATAGTCAAAAGAAGAGAGGGAGACTGGCAGTTCTACACCAAACTATGCAATGGGTCTAACCCTTTATATCGTAGACTTCCATCATTTTTGTGCCATCACATAGCAACTGGACGGTACAATGACGAGGGAAGTCAAGCACTATGGGAAAATTTGGATGGTTTGGTGCTGAACTGTCTGAAAGATAGGAAGGAGAGCTGCTAGATTATCGCGTTATTTCAAATTCATTTTATATTGATCCACGGATGCTAACGTACCGCCCAAGCGAAAGGACGAAGAAACCTCGCCCCCTCGCCCAGGCACTGCCGTAAAGAAGCAAGTTGTGCAAGGTTTTTGAATCCAGGTTTGCAATATCAATTCCCGACACTTCTGTGACAGTACCAAAGAGATCCACTCGCAGTTGATTAAAGCGGGGGCAGTGCAGGAGATAATGCTCGTTGTCCTCGTTAGCTGCACCACTGTTCCATATAGGCCCAAGACACTCAAAATTGTGATGAAATGTGTGCATTTAGATCGCTGTTATATTTATGATACCCTTTAAGTCGAATACTCCATAAATAGTCTTTTCGGCCGGTCTAGTTAACGCAATCAGTTTCCGCTTAAATTCAGCAAGGGATTTAAACGTGCCGATTTCAGTGGATACTTGTCATATCTCGCTGGTTGCTTCTCTGCCCAAACAATAACCACAGGTGGAAAAAATTATTTATATCATTGAAGAGTATGTATAGGGTGTTGGCGGTGGTAATCGGACTTTTTTGAAAAGTTCTGGAAACCAATCAAAAAGTATGTTACAAATAAATCGATCAAGGACGGTATTTGGTTAGGACTGATAAGCTAACCTTATAGATAGATACTAAACATCTTTACGGAAAGTCTTCTTCAATGTAAAAAGAGCTGAAAACACTTACTTTCGTTCTGCTTGGCCACGAGCAAGTTGTTGTTGTGAACATCACACTAGCTGTAAATTCGAAACTCTGAATCCGTTGCGCAACGAAGCAAACATTTTAAAGAATCAAAGGAATTGGATATCTAACATGTAAATAACACATAGGATTGTGCCAAGACTTAACCCTATCTGACCTGGGGAAGGGCGGTTTCCACCCCCCCCCCCTCTAGTATATTTTTGTTTACACGTTTTTCCATGTATGCAGAAGGCCTCTGAGATTTTGTAAGTTTAACTTTGTGGCATAGAGCAATAAAATTGAAACAATTGGGACATTCTATTTTAGCCTTGTCTCCATGGTTACCAATTATTCATACTTGTCATATTTGTCATATTTGTTTTCACTCTGTGAAAATCATACTTCGTATCTCTCTTAATCATGTTTAATTGGTCCAATTAATTGTCTAAATTATGAATCTATCTATGTTTTGATCTATATCTTTCATTTCTTTATCAAAAGTCAAGTTTCATCACCCTTTAACAAGCTTTCATTTATATGACATCATATGACATCATAATGATCATCATGCTCTAGCAACAACAACAACAGCATCGTAAATTGAATTATAATTTCTAGAGTGTCGCTGCGAGAACAGATAGTTGAACCATTGTTTTTGCATTCAAGAATAGGAAAACAAAACAAACAGGATGAAGAAGGAGCAGTTTGTAGATGAAATACTTTCCGAGTGTACATCAAAGAATATATTTCTTGGCACATTTTGCATCGTGACTCACGGTCCGAAAACCAACACCAAGGCCAGCCTTAAACCTTTGTTGCCAAGGGCAATCAGGCACACTCAAAAACCAAAACACCCTGTGTTGAAAAATATGCCAAAATACTTGTCCATTCACCTGGTAATTTTGGTTTTTGTCTGTAATTAGTAGTTCTTATGAAATGATTTAGTGTTCCTTACGCGTCCGATTACCACCGCCGGCACCGTACAGTATTTTGCTGTATGTTTCAATCAGTGCAGTGTCAAGGCTGTGTCGTCATCCAATCACTAAATCGTAATTTAGAAAATGACAGATTGTTACCTACTGCCATCTGTAGACCTTAATCAACCACGTTTTTCTTGAAGATCGCACCGTTTACCTCTCTTGATTTTGGATTTACAATGATTTTAGTTGCGTAAAAAATTCTCCTCCTCTGGGTTGTTTACGGAGCACCCTTCGGAATTATGCAAAACATCCTCGTCATAATATCACTTTATAAAATGCATTTCAAAATGAATAACTACTGTGTGTCCAAAGATTTTGTGTCTCCCTTTGCAGTTACAGAATTAAAAACCTGAAATTTTGTTATCTTTGTACTCTAAGAAATCTATCCATTCTTCGCTTTGGTATGGCCTACTCCTCCATTTATACCTCCAACATCTCGTTTAATGTTGTTTGTAAGTCTTTGCTATTTTATCAATGAAACCAATAAAATAACTTTTCATTTCACTTTTATATAGAAAGTAGACGAATTAAAATATTTAGAAACCCTTAAGTGCTGATGCTTTTGTCATGTAAATTTTGTTAGTTCGGTTGAAATAAACTTTCGGCCGCCATTGTGTATTGGATGGTGCAATACTTACGTGAGGCAAGTGTATAACCTTAAGAATGGACCACAGCGCAGGTTAACTGATCACCATATAAAATGATTTCAAAGGTTAAATCCTAAAAGAAATTTGGATCTGACATGTAGATTCTTCAATTTTTAATTTCTTTTAAATCACTGCTGAAGGAAAGGAAATGTCTGCTAGTCTTGTTCGAAAGTAAAAGAGCGATAACAATCGTACTTTAGATTGCTTTGTTCAAGCAACATAATCATTTCTCTTTGAAAACAACACAGAAGAAGACTTACATATTTTGTACATTCAATATCCAAGAGACAGATATCTTCATATCGTCAGCAGGAATTTCTTTCACTAAATGACCATTTTACGTCTTGTTATCAACTGTTTGTGGAGAGATTTTTAGCATATCTGTACTTTATTATTTATTTTGGTTACTTTGTTACTTGAATGCGCAAACCTATCAACTGTTTATTGAACACCTTTGGGAATTGTGCAAAACATTCATGTCATAATATCACTTCATAAAGTGCATTTCACGGTGAAGACCTACCGTGTGTCCCAACATTTTGTGTCTCCCTTTGCACAAATGTGCTGTCATGAATTATGCACCGATTTGAATGAAATACCAAGCATTTGGTAGTGAAAGGCCTATCTTAGATGTTCAAATTCATCACACTAACAGCAGTCATGCTATTCTAGAGTTGCAGGCAATTTTGCGTTAGGGCTAATTTCGAACATACGTCAAAAAGAACTGAAAAATTCCGATGATTTTTCCCAGATAGCATTTGCTTGAAAGAAACTGCAGTTACCATGACCAAAGAACAAGATCTTGTGACAAAATATGTGCCTTCCACGTGTAAATTTAAATGGAATTCTTATTCAAAGTTTCTAAGAAGATCATTGGTGCAATTATCATCTTATGAATGATGAAAACGGGACGAAATTTGTCGTAATTTCTACAATCCTCGCCAAAACCCTTGTCACAAAATGGAAAAAGGTAGATCTGAAGAGCAAATGCCCCCTTTACTCCCCCCCCCCCCAAGTCAATGTTGCTGAATTCTCTGACTTGGAAAATATCATGCAGCAAGTGTCCTGAGTGAAGACAAACAACATTGACTTGGGGGGAAGGGGATATTTCCGCTGAAGTGGTAGGTACTTTAATTTTTGTTGAAAAATGCTGAAAAATTCAGTTTGTGACAAGAGGTTATGGCGAGGATTGTAGCTTTTCTAGAGACATTTTTAAAAATGGCTTCCAAGTAAAATTGTCCAGAACTCTAGAATGATAAGACCAATTTTTGTGCATTAGCTTTCTTCATCAAAGTTAGCCTTTCTACTTCAAAATTATTGATATTTCATCCCAGTGGGTGAATTATTCATGATAATCCGGTTGGGACAAATGCCAATGCAGCATACGATAGGTATATCGGGTGACCCCTGGAAAGTGAGCCAACAAAATTTGTCACATGAAATAAAGCAATCAACCGAAATCAGTGATTCATACGTAGCATTGCTTGGCAGCTAAATAACTAAATCGCTGCAATATTTTCCTTTTCTTATGGAGATTGCAAACTGGCGAAAATGAGGATTTAATGAGATCATGCAGTTGTAAAGCTCATCAAAATTCATAAAAAAACAGGCGAACGATTTCAGTGAGCTGCAGTGCAGCGACACAATAGACCTTATTCACAATGATGTCATTTCTTTTGAAATGCCTCTTTTGCCTCGATATGGTGTGGAGCTAAATCCCAAAAGCGTGCATCGCTTTTAGCAATGCGTGAAATAGTTTTGTACGTGTATTTGCATTAAAATAGGAATGGTTTAGGTTTCTTCCTGTGCTGAGATTTGCCTCCTCCGCCTCGAATCAATATTAATTGTCAATAACGTCTATGAGCATATCATCCTGGAAATTTACTGATCAAATTGGATGCATCGAAGCAATTCTCTTGTGTTATTAGAATTTTCAATTTTCCTTTTAGGAACTTTTTTCATTGTTGAGGATCGTTTGCATGCAATGTGAATTCGATCTGAAATGCCCTTTCCCAAGCTAATCCGAAATATAGAAGGTCTTCTCTGATCATTTTTCATCCGGTCACCCGGTATATATTGTTTACTTTTTTCTCTCGCAGATATACTGGTACAGAGAGGGAGATCTGGACCCCAAATTCAGGAATTTAATTTATTACAACACATTGGTAACACTATTATTATGTATAGTAGCCTTCATAATAATTTTTAAGAAACATTGAAAAGGTAGTCACGTGGGCTCGAAATCAAATTTTACAAATGAGACTTGAGACAACCGTCTTAAAATTCATCCTAAAAAGAGTGACCCCTGAGGAAAGTTGATTTGTCTTTTATTCAAGTTTTTCCATTGAAGGAAACGTGATCATTCGATGGACCGATGAACCAAAGTTAGTACGGACTGTATAAAAACAACGCAATATCTCCATGATTTATACCAAATTCTCTGGATGATTTTATGGATAATTTTCTGACCCGTTTGTACAACATTTAGAAAAAAGAGACTTTTTAATAGTGGGCCGTTCTACATGTGAAAATGATCTAAATCAATAGAATTTTAAGATAGCATATAGATAACGTTGGTTAACATCGATTAATGGAGTGTCTACTGTATAAATTGTAACTACGTTTTATAGGAAACTTTTGTCAATGCGCTTTGCAAAATCAAGCTTTGGACTGACAGTTGAGCGTGACGATTGCTGTTTACAAATTACCGACGCAATGGCAAGTTTCCCAAAGCTCTCATGGACGAAGTGTCTGTTTTGTTTTCAAGCACAGCATTCATTGTTATTATTCAAATGGTTGGGTCTGACTGACAATTGCTAGCTATCCGCACTATTTTGAGGGAGAGAATAAAAGAGCAATTTTATGCAACCTTTATTTTTTCCAAGTTGCTAACATAGAAATTTGTCGAATTTTTTCTGAATATTTAACCCCAGAGCAACACGGTGTCGTCAACGCTGCTGTGACCTCATTTCGTCTGAACGAAACATGTTCCCAATTCAGTTAATCATAATGCTATTTGGTATTTATTAAAGATTGTAGCGGGTGCCCCAAAAATTTAGACACGTTTGAAGATAATCAACAATGAATTTCATTACAAGATGAATCTCCAATCTTTTTTCTTGTGCTGATGAAGAAATGACTATAAAATAGGCTTTCAATTACGGGAGGAGTCAAAGAGATGTATAAACGTTTGAAGGCCTGTACCTCTCGGAATTTTGTTTAGATCCCTATTAACTGATAATACTCGTGTTGTCGTGTAGCTAACATATCAACTTAGATCAGAAAATTAAATTTATCAAAATCAGCCGTGTCGTTCCAAAATTTTATGTGATTTTATGAGAATGCTTCATATCAAAGTCATTCAAAACACGTTTTATGTCCTTGATCAAATTTGTTAGCATTTTAATCCCGCAACCATAATAATAAAGCTCTATCTGACTATCTGTGTCACGAGTATAATGAATGGCGTAGAAGCGACTTGCAATGAAGAAACCAAACTTCGGATAGGTTAAAATCAACGACATGTTTTCCAACCACGCTAATCATAAAACCCTCTCCAAAACGATAAACAACCTAATTCATTCACGTTGCGTTCCAAGTCACACCTTCTATGAATAAACGATATGTGTCCAGTCCTCTTGGGGCCTCTAGTCAATTGTCAGTTCACTACAAACGCCATTATATAGTAAGCTATATAACATAATAGAAGACAATGCAACAAGCAAAACACTGGAACAAACAACACAATACACGACTGAACATAAATGTGTGACACCTCCGTTCTTCAAGAGACATCTTTGATGTCTTTCAACATTAAACTTTATGTTCAGTATGTCACTCTTTCTGAGTGTTCTATCACTCTCTCTCTATCTCTTACATCACTCTGCTCTGTAATATCCAGTGAGTCCAAGGAAGGACTTTACCTGTTTCTTTGTTCTTGGTCTTGGTGCCTCTCTGACTTTCTTGACATTCTCATCATGTAAACCAAGTTCACCCCTCCCAATCTGATGTCCAATGAAGTCAACTGCTTCTCCTCCAAAGACACATTTTGAAGGTCTTGCAGTAATACCCCATTTCAACATACGACTGAACAACCCTCTCAATGCTTGCATATGCTCTTCCCACGTTCTTGTATGAATCAGGATGTAATCTATATAGCTATCTACGTTATCTAAACCTGCAAGTAATTTCCTCATGGCTCTCACTAGTGTTGCAGCTGAATTCACCATCCCAAAAGGTATCTTTAAGAATTCATATGATCCATCCGGAGTTACAAAGGCAGTCTTGTGGATGTCATTCTCTGCTACTGGAATCTGCCAATATCCTTTACTCAAGTCGATCTTTGAGAAATATTTATCCTCACTGAATCTTCTGAAAAGATCTTCTGATGTTACCATAGGCTCTGGATCAAACACTGTTAACTTGTTGAGTTTTCGATATTCAACAAAAATTCGATTTGAACCATCCTTCTTCTTGACGATAACAACAGGTGATGCATATGGTGAATTTGAGTCTCTAATGATACCAAGGTCCTGCATCTCTTGAATATCACTCCTAAGTGACTCTCTGACTCCGTATGGCACTGAATAAGGCTTTGATCTAACTGGTACGTCACTTGTCAAATTGATGGTGTGCTCTATCAACGTGGTTGATCCTTGTTTGTCAGTGAATAATGGCTTGAATTCATGAATTAAAGACTCTAAATCATCTGACTGTGCTGTGACAAGCTTTGGTGACACCTTGACATCTTTGTAACTCTCTTTCGAACTTAAACTACCTATCTCTAGTAAATTCTCCTCATGAAACATTTCCTCTTCTGATTCTTTTCCTACATCTCCTGCAGCTGCTTTCAGTAATTCACTACTCCTTACATTCTTTGCATCATCTCTTTCTTCTTTCCTCAGATACTTTCTTAACAAATTAGCATGGTACACCTTTGACTTAGTACCTATCTTGATCACATAGTCATTCTTGTTTACTCTCTTCTCCACGTTATACGGGCCTTTCCACTGCATAAGAAGCTTGTTGTTGTTAGTTGGTAGCAGGACTAAAGCGTGATCACCAGGTTGGAAGCTTCTATCTTTGGTTTTCTTGTCAAAGTACTTTTTGTAGCGTACTTGTGATTTCTCTAGTGATTCTTGTGCAATCTTTAGGGTTTGATCTAACCTCTCTCTCAACTCTACAACATACTGATAACTGGTCTTGACTTCTTCTTCCTGTACTTCTTTGGTCCACAACTCTTTCAGTATCTGTATTGGTCCTCTCACTGTTCTCCCAAATAACAACTCAAATGGCGAGAACCCAGTAGATTCTTGAGGTACTTCTCTGTATGCAAATAATACTGCATTGATATATCTAGGCCACTGTCTTGGCTGTTCACTGCATAATCTCCTCAACATTGCTTTCAAGGTTCCATTAAACTTCTCTACTAAACCATTACACATCGGATGGTATGGCGTTGAAGTTAGCTGCCTGATGCTAAGTAATCTTGAAACTTCTTCCATGCATTCTGATATGAACTGTGAACCATTATCACTTAAAATTTCATCTGGAAAACCTAGTCTGCTGTACATGTCAAGCAAAGCTTCTGCAACAGTTTCTGTATCAATGTTCTTTAATGGTACAGCATCAGGATATCTCGTAGCATAATCAACCATAGACAAGATATAACGAAAACCTTTCTCTGAAGAAGGGAAGATAGGCCCAATTAAATCAA
>REGL01001528.1:0-11352 GCA_004194395.1 Aurelia aurita complex sp. Pacific
CCTTCAATTTGATTCCATGCTCTCTAAGGCGTTGAAGAACTGTGCGTACATGTGCGACATGGTCTTCGAATGATTTGCTAAATACGATCAAGTCATCAAGATATGGAATCACGATTTCATCACGAAGGTCTCTCAAAATATTCTCCATGTGACGTTGGAAGGTGGCAGGTGCATTGGTCAATCCAAATGGTATTCTAACCCATTCAAACAGTCCCCATGGTGTTATGAAGGCAGTAAGATGTCGGTAACCAGGACTGATGAAACCCTGGTGGTAAGCCTTCCCTTGGTCGAGAACTGTGAACCATTGTTTGCCTCCTAAGTTATCCAACTTCTCTTGTATACGTGGCAGCGGGTGCCGGTCTTTGATTGTTTTCATAAAATAACAAAGCTTTTGCTCGTCTGCTTCAACCAATTTATTATCATAAGGGTGTACACTTTTTAACTAAAATAATATTTCATGTGTGTTCATGTTCACTCGTGATCTAATCTGATCAGTATCTCTTTTGTTCGAATCTCTTTTGTTTGTATCCGGGGGTGATTCCCTAATAAGTCTTAGCCCTAGATTCCTTCCAGATTCTTCCTTCGCTCGCTGTGCGCTGTGTACCATGCAATCTTCTGTAATCTCCTCGGTTGTCGAGCCTCAGTTCGTTCACGAGGTTCGAGTAGATGCTCCCTTCATCTCTGCGACTCAACCAAGGCTTCATCCAGCATCTCTTTTCTTTCCTTCTCGTTGATCTTTGCTTCAATTTTAATGCACAGCTGAGTAAAAGTGCAGTGAGTGCCTTTTCTCGATCATCGTCTTGTTCGTCTACCATTTTTTGCACAACTTTCCTTTCAAAATCTAGCGCGCCAAATTGGTTCCCGCCAACGATGTAGTACTTCGTGTAGGCCAGCTTGTTACGTCATTTGTCGGCTCCTTTGAAAAACTTGCATGGCAGAAAAAAAATTTGATCCGAGATCAAATTTTTTTTCTGTGATGGCCAATTAAAATAAGCGGACTAAAGACACTATGGAGCAACTACGAGCAGCTTTGAAGGCGCTTTACACTATAACATTGTATGTTCACAGAAAAAATGTGGAGCAACTTTTACCTGAAGATGATAGTGTATTGCCGCCTTTAATACAATACATTATCTTGAATAAAGTCCTTCAATGAGTCACATTTGGCTCAAAATGATAGCCTATTCTAGAAGAAATTAGTGAGAAGTATACTCCAAAACATGAAAATTTGAATGAAGAACGATCCGATCTAACAAAATATCTCCTTTTGACATGTTTTGACAACCTACTCTAGAAAAATTGCCTTATTTTGATACCCTGTGCACGAAAACTTTGGTGAAAACGATACCCTAAAAACGGCACATCTCCGTTGTGAAAATATACTAAGTTTATTCGATACTACTACCTTGATTTTGTTGATGCTATTACCTTAACTATGAGCGTAGCGAGCTACATCTCCGGAGCAACAAGCGACGTCAATTGCGCTTGCCCGTCCCTCTGTAGGTAGCGTATTACATTCTCTCAGTTTAGGTAGCTGCCTAAAACAAAAATTAAGGTAGTAGTATCAAATAAATATTTTGTTGGAAAAAAGGTGTCCGCAATGCTTCATGCTATAAACTGTTTAAATGCCTGGTTGAAATGCATGGCTCGTCAAAAAGAGTTCCGGCATTTGAAAATGTATAGTGGTACTGGATGGATCGAGGAAATAAAGTTGATNTAGGTAGCTGCCTAAAACAAAAATTAAGGTAGTAGTATCAAATAAATATTTTGTTGGAAAAAAGGTGTCCGCAATGCTTCATGCTATAAACTGTTTAAATGCCTGGTTGAAATGCATGGCTCGTCAAAAAGAGTTCCGGCATTTGAAAATGTATAGTGGTACTGGATGGATCGAAAGGAAATAAAGTTGATCGGAAGCTGAAAGAATGACTGAGATTTTAGGTTTTTCATTTTTATGATTCGAGTGCTGATAACGTAGCTAAATTTGACTTCACGAGAATCCCTCGCTTGCCACATGCCGGAAAAACACCCAGAAACTCTCGAAAAAATCGCAGTTAAACTTCTAACGCAGAACGACACAAAAGGAAATTTCATAGGCAACTTATGTCGTCTGCACTTGTACTGGCATACTGCCATGGAATAAAAGACTTAGTACAGAAGTTGATACAGTTGATACAGAAAAAACAATGGGATTTTATTTATCATTAAATAATAATAATAATAATAATCTATATTTAAACAGGTAAACTTGGTCAGCTTGCACAGAAGCTGCTATCATTCAAGGTCCTGTTAAAATCAAAAGTCTAAAGAAGTTAAAGATATCAAATTACAAGTTCAAGTTTAAAGAAGCCAGATAATACAAAAATTAAATTAAAAATTACAGTCAAGTTGATTGCATTGCCTCTTAAAATTTACAATCGACTGTTCTCCTTTCAACGCATTTGAAATCGCATTAGAAATTTCAACACATTAGAACTTCGTATTGTGGAAAAAGGATATAATTTAGAAAATTTGAAAAGCTATATCTTTAAAACTATTAGAAATTTTTGTAAAACGTTTTATGTTATTTTAGTAGACAGCAGGTAAAAATAGCAATGTATGTAAATGTATGTATGCAGTATTTCTTGAAACTTCATTTTCTGAAACTTGCGAGAGAGATTACACGCCCTTCCATATTTTCTGTGTAAGGCATTTTATTACGATTGGTCGAGGGTTTTAGGCCATTTTCAGCTTTTCAAAACCAAAGCGACTTCTAGTAAAGTCTCCTTTTTTCCTTATTGGTTACAAAGCACGCAAAATTAAAAAATTTCTTCATCCTTTTTCTATAAAGCGAAATGAGATACATTCAATTGTATCCAGTACTTTAGATACTGCAATATTCCAAGCGTCTGAACTTCTTTGGTGTACCCGGCTACATGCAGGTGCAATAGGCGGAAAGATGTTTACTAGCATATGGTTGTGTCACTATTTAGTCTGTCAATTTGGATTTTTTAGTGTTTTATTCAATTCAACATGATTTAATCAAGGTTTGTCGATATGATTTTTCGGGTAATTGAATTCTTTGTGGTGTCAGCTGCTTTTCCTCAGGAAAACAAACTGCATTTCCAAAGATAGACAAATGTTTGATTAGATGTCACAATGAAAAGCAGCACTTTCAAAAATTACAAAATTTAAAATCCTGCAAACCTCCTACCTGTATACACTCTGTTGAACTAAATATTGTTCCAATAGACGATTGTGCTAAAGATATAAAAATAGCGGCGACGATCCTTTTACCAAGATGCATTGCGCTCAAATTGCGAACCTTTGGCGATTCTATGGAATTTAATTAAATAATGTAATTTTTGTCCTGGTTGCGTTCTATGAAGGTAGGTAAAATTTAGAAAAATCTTCACGGGTTTCTTTTCTCTTCTTCGCTTAGTCGCCGTCTGATTTGCCAGTGAAAATGAGGCCTCGGAGGTTTCGGCCATGGGCCCGGAGCAAAAATCGGCGGAAACTTTTGATTCCAACGCCCGCTATGAATACCACCGTCTTAAAAAAAATAATAAATCAAAATTAGAAATCCTACATTTTTCCCTTGGAATGTAATAATCGCTATACTTTTCCAGTCAAAATTTTGTGAAAACTTAACGTGAAGATGGATTTGAAGTCGTCTGTATAAAACTGTTGTTTGCGAATTAATTGACCTCTGATCCTTATAAACATTTTCTGCTCCCATATGGATTTGGAATTCAGCCTAGAATTCACTATACATCTTCCAAAAGCATGGACTAGAAAAGAGGGGAAAGGCCGAGAAATGACAGATTTACTATATTTTTGAAACTACTTTCTCGGAGCGTCGTCGTAATATTTTCCAGACAAATTTATTGCTTAACCTTATTCCACTTGGGGTCTTTGCATTCACTCCTCACGTGGGGGGGGGCATTNGTTGTTTGCGAATTAATTGACCTCTGATCCTTATAAACATTTTCTGCTCCCATATGGATTTGGAATTCAGCCTAGAATTCACTATACATCTTCCAAAAGCATGGACTAGAAAAGAGGGGAAAGGCCGAGAAATGACAGATTTACTATATTTTTGAAACTACTTTCTCGGAGCGTCGTCGTAATATTTTCCAGACAAATTTATTGCTTAACCTTATTCCACTTGGGGTCTTTGCATTCACTCCTCACGTGGGGGGGGGCATTGTGACCCCCTCTAATTATATCCAAAACCAATAGAGTTATGAAGTTGTAACTTGGTAGACATTTTCGCATGAACACAAGGCCTGGCGGCATCTGAACGAACAGAGACTTAAAAGGCAAATAAGGAAGAATTGAAAGAAGACCATGATTCTGGCGTATATGATAGCATGGAGCTAGAGAAGTGTACCTTGAAGAGATGGAGATACTTCGGGGTAAAAGTCAAAATCTGGAGCCAGGAAGACCTCTTGTGCAACAAGCCTCACTTTCAATTAGAATCAACATCAAATGATTTTCCAATCATTTGAAGTACCAGTAGAACTGATAAAACCAATTTAAAGGGAGCATAAATAGTAACTGTTGAGGTACCTGGCGACTGAATGTTGTTTTGAAACTTGTCTAATTATTTCAAATTGCTATAAGTGATATGAAGCAATGAATTAAACAGGATCCGTCTCCAAATCTCGGTCGATACAGCGATTCGGAAGTTTTGATGGGCAATATCACACATACGTTTACCTGCTTTTTGAAAATTAAAACACCAGTTTGAAGATACATCTTCGTACTTTACAGAAGAACAAACCAAACATTCATATCTTTTACGATTGCTTAGATATGAGAAGGATTTTTAACGAGCACATTTTGGTTGCTTGGGTGAAGCCACCAAACAAACTGTAGAAAACAATTGAGAACAATGTACACGTGCGGTGTTTACAGATTTGTTTACAGTTTGGCAACTGAGTCCCTGACAAAAATCAATACTCACACTCTAAATGCCTTTTTCTCGCTACTACACTTTATTGACATAGCAATATTGGACAGATCCTATCTCTTTCATAGAATAAGATATTCACCTGAAACTTTCACTCTAGGTGGTAAAATGTATAATTTTCAGAATTTACAAAATGGTAGCAGTTACCATCGAAACAGTGATTTTCCTAATTAATTTCTGTCTCCATTGTGATTTTAAACGTTTGTCTATTACTTATGAAGAGAACCTTGCTCCACATGTGATCTGAAAATTTGAGCTAAATGATTTAACTGATGCTGAAGTTATCAACCGTCCAAGAAAAATGGCTCATCACGCAAAAATTAGCCTAAATCAACAAAATCTAATTGTCTCCCAGAAAACATTACTTCATCAGTGACACTGTCAGTTTTGCGACAACTGCTGAAAAGTTTATCTTCCTATCAATATTAAGAACTACCATTTTATTACCAATTAAGTTTTTGAGTGCTTTAGAAAAAAAGTATGAAATACTACTTTAGGCCAAATTTTATTTTCAGACAGTCTCAAATTGTAGCGTGCCCGCAAAGGACTCAGGACTCTGAATGACAGTTTTGTCGCTCAAGTCAAATAATGGATTCTCGTTTCCTTTGCCCAAAAGCGACAGAAGACTAAGTGTGTATCACTATACAATTGTTATCAGTAACAACGCGTTGTTCGTTGCAACGATATGCCTTTTTTTCTAATCAATCACTTCCTCATAGCATATTTTGGGAAACGCCGCAACATTAAAGGGGCTCCGTCGTCAAAATGTAAACAAAACGATGACTTTTGCAGTTTTTTGGAAGGTGATATCACACAGGATTTTCGTTTTTTTTTTCAAAATGAAAGTTGCTGTTTGGGCATTAATCCTTGTACTTCACTAAGGAACAAACCAAACATTCATATCTTCTACGATTGCTCGGATATAAGTGGATATTTAACGGTCATTTTTTTGTGGCTTGGGTGAAGCCACCCAACAAACTGCAGAGAACAATGGATGAACAATGGATAATCCCCGACACGTGCTAGTTTACGGATTTGTTTACTGTTTGACGACGGAGCCCCTTTAAGACCTCAAATAAGTCCCACCTACGAATAAGCCCCTTCGATTGCACACGACCCCAAAATATATTTTGGCAAAGAAACCATCCGGTGTTTATTGGAGGACTTACGGTAAATCATATTATTGACACCCGGTACATTGATGCTCTGTTTTTATTCACTCTAGGTAATCTTGCTGGACAAGAAAGGAGGCAGTGTTCTTACATCAGAAATATTAGCTAAGGGATTTGAAGTTTTCAGAGGAATAGTAAACAATACAGGAGTTGAGATTCACTGCATCAAGTTAAATGTGACGAAGAAGCCTTTCATTTTGAAGAAAACAGCAGAGTGCCTGAGAGATGATCCATTTCAATTATTTAATTATTCCATGGAAGAAATACGAAGAAGCAATGTCACTGTTACGATTAATAAATATTTGCGCGATGACAGCTATCTCATGAAGAATTTTCGCCCACTATCAGCAAATTTGCGTCATTTATTTAGCAAGGTGAAAAGAGACTCTTTTGGCAATGTGACGCACGCTGAAGCATTAAGTTTCCAATTCTTCATCAATTTTCCTGCCACAAACCAGCAACACAAAGAAATCTCCTCCTGGGAAGGAGAATTTAACAAATATATGGAGAAGATAAAAAAACATTCTTCAAATGCAGGAATGGATATTTTCTATTTCTCTTTCAAAAGTTTGGAAGACTCAGTGATCGAGAGTTCCATCGGGGATGCAATGCTGATTACAATGACCTTTACCATAATGTGTTTGTTCACTTGTTTGGTGCTTTTCAAATTCAGAAACAGAGTTGCTGGGCATGCACTTGCTGGCGCAGTGGGACTGATTGCTGTCACCATGGGAATTGGCAGTGGATTCGGATTGGTTGTTTTATGCAATGTGAAGTTCGATTCAAGCGTAGGGATAATTCCATTTATGATCATAGGTGTAGGTGTTGATGATATGTTCATAATATTAGATGAACTCGATCGCACAGATTTCAATTTACCAACGAGAGAGATACTGGCAACTGTTCTGTCAAAGATATGTGGATCCATTACCATGACAACGCTGACCGATCTAGTAGCATTTGCAGTCAGCACGATGAGTGTATTTCCGGGTGTTCAAATGTTCTGCACTTACGCTGCAGTTGGGATCACGTTCTCCTATTTGATGATAATGACATTTTTTGTCGCTTTCTTGGTCTATGAAATAACAACGATTAAGCATGGTCGCTATGATATTGTGCCCTTTATCAAGTCAAATGAATTTTCTGTTAACAAGGATTCTGGCTTAGTCTGTGATGTTGAGAAGTCAATTTCAGTAAAGGTTGGTTTGAAATAATTGCTTTATCTTCCTTTCTTTGAGTCTGTTTTCCTTATTGAAAGATTTCAAAGATTGGAACCCTATCTGTAATACCGGGTGTCCAAAAAAGAGTACTCCGGTTTAAAAAGTCACCAAAAATCACTTATCAAACCTTTGATAAAATTTTCTTTTTCACTTGTTTTGTTAAGGACCCAAAAATATTTCTAGATTGCAAAAGTTTTGCTTTTGATACAACAAGATAGAAAAATTGCAGGTTGAAAAACATTATTTTGAGCTATAGTTTTTAAGCAAAATACTCAATCGTGCTTAAGAGTCAAAATGTTCAGATTTGATAACATTATTTAAGTCTCTAAGGATATTGTGCATTTCTTTCTTTTATTCATGACCAAATTAGAAGCTTTCCATGCACAAAAATTTGATCTGGCAATCACCAGTGATTTTTTGCAGTATGATTCAAAACCAGGGAACTCCAAAGAGAGCTAAATTTGCTAATTTTTAAGCCAATTACAAATTTGCTATATCTGGGAAAATAATTTGGTCTTTGATCTACTTGACAAAAACAAATTTAAGATCGGTTGTGTAAGCAAATTTTTGTGATTTTTCAAACGGGAGTACATTTTTTTGGGACACCCCCGGTAGTATCAAGCTTTTATCATTTCCTTGGTTTTGAAAACTTCTTTTCGGATGTTTGTGTCAAAAGCAAACCAGAATAACCTTAGAAATGTTTCAAGTATTTACATTGCTTTGAATCTGTGAGAATTTCTGCTTTTCAAAGCTAACTCGTTTCGAAACATTTTCTGAATTCAGGAAACAATGATCAATTTGAAACTTTACTCTAAAAGATCACCAAAATTATTAACAAAGCTCTTTTGTGATACATTTTTTGAAAGTTCATTTGAAATTGCAAAAGATTGTCTAAAACTGCATTATCTCTAAATATTGTTGGCTCAAAATAACTGTTTTCGTGTCATCTCAAAAACTTTGATTTGGATATACAAAAAATTGTTTACGTGTTTGCCGGGCTGTGAAATAAAAAGGAAGCGGCCAATATTAAAATCTAAAGTGTTACTCTATCAGCCAAAGGCCAACTTAGATGAGAGAATTTTCTTTGGTAAAATCACTCATCTTTAAGACCCAAAAATTAGAAAATGCCTGCAAGGGGTTTCTTTGGGAATCGAGAATTCCGGGTTCCATTCTTTTCCATAATTTATTTGGCATGGAAAGTTAAGTTCACTACAATTAACGGTTTCAGAAATAGAATTCTGATTCAATAGCATTTATATCTTCAACCAGAATGGAATGTAGAATTCTTTTTCCCATAAATTTCCCTTACAGGCCTTTCTCTAATTTTTGGATCATAGAGATGAGTAATTTTTGCCAAATAAATTATTCTCGTCTAAGTTAGTCTTCACATGATAGATTGAAATTTCAGTTTTGAATATCAGCCGAATACATATTGTTCCACAGCCCACCAAGCAGGTAAACTTCAAGTGAATTTGGGCAAGGACTGAGAGATTTCAATCTAGCTTCTATCCCAATTTCTTGTCTGAATTGAATGATCTATGTCCAGAGATTAGACTTGCACCAACCATTGCTATTTTTAAGAAAAAGCTACTGTCTATAATCCGCCCCACTGCTAAATCTGTCTTTCGGATACATGATCCGACAGGATTATCATGTCATACCTAACTTAGAGTTGATCTTACCAAATTGTGCGAATCAGTTGGGTGGCTCTTGGGGTGCGGTTTTGCGGGCGGGTAGTACATCTTTCCTGATTCACCCAGCAGTTTTTATTTCTTTCTATATTAGGCTGCGGGGTTGTCATAGTTTATTGCTCCCCGTGGTATTATTGTCCTTGTGGTGTTTCGTAGAGTAATTAGTAGGTAGCGTCATAAGTAATTCGTCTTGTAAATAACATTTATAATGGTATATAAAGAAAAAACTTTTTTTGACTCACCCGGTAGACAAGTTAAAATGTATTTAATTACGATAATCGTTAATTGTTAATACGACGACTTTAAATTGATTTCAGATCATGGCCAATCTTGGTAAATTCTTGATGTTCTCCTACGTGCGATACGCCGTATTGGCACTTCATGTTGCACTGGCTTCTATTGGTATCATCGGTACTCTGAATATCAGTGAGGAATTTTCGATGAAAATGCTTTGAAAAGATGGTTCAAGCTACGTCCAGTACTTCGACATAGAAGCACTATACTTTCCCCTATCAGTTGAAGTTAGCATTGTTGTCCCTGGCAATTTTCGACTGGATGAGGTACAAAATCAGTTGGAGTATTTGAAGCTGGGCAGCATTGCAATGACAAGTAGCAAGTACATGCAAAACCGAAAAGTTGATTGGTTCAGTGCATTCAAGAATTGGGCTGATCAGAATGGTAGAAATATCACAGGAAGCAGATTTTATGGCTCCCTTCAAGTTTTTCTCTGCGTCCCTGCCTATTCCAAGTATGCTGCAGATATCAAATTTTCGAAGGACAGAAAGTCATTAATTGCGTCAAGAATTCTAGCTTTCCTGAAAGAAAATGCTCGTTCAACTGAGTTAAAGGATGCCATGCTACAATTGCGTGATGCAATTGACAAGAAGTCTAGAATAAAGCCATATATGGCAAATATCCAGTTTTATTTCGCAGAACAATATGCCCTCATTACTCCTGAAACTACCAAAAATGTCATTATTTGTGGATTAGCAGTAGTTGTCATTACAGCACCATTTTTGCTCCATCCAGGAGTCTTAATCTTCATGCTGTTCAGTTTTTCTACATTAATACTTGAACTCCTTGGACTCATGTCGATCTGGGATGTGTCTTTAAACAACATAGCAATGCTACTTCTAACAATGGCTATTGGCTTCACCGTTGATTACAGTGCACACATTGGACATGCATATATGACTTCAACTGCTGCAAAAGCTGAGGACCGTGTGATTTTTGCTCTGAAAACAGCTGGGGCAAGTGTATCAATGGGAGGTTTGTATACCTTGCATATCAGCTTGAGTTGTTGAACAAATCACTAACTTTCACATCACTTAACGTTTCCTATCAGTTCAACTACTGCGGTTCCGATCCATACTTTGTAGAACCCGGTGACCACACTGCTTTCTTCAATACAGATGTCACTGTATCTTGTATTAAGTTGTTGTTTTTTGAGTTTCAGATTGATAAAGAAAATTCCATAAGTTCAGCCAAACTTGGTTTTCAGACAGTTTGAAATTGCAGCATGCCAGCAAAGAACCCTGGGTAACAATATCTCTTTAAATCACCTCGTTTTCTTTGTTTACAGGACTCAGTACATTTCTTGGAATACTTGTGACTGCTTTTGCATCATCTGAAATATTTCGGATATTCTTCAAAATGTTCTTTGGCATCGTCGTCCTTGGTCTTCTGCATGGTCTGATATTTTTACCTGCATTTCTAGCCGGTAAGTGAAATTGATGAAAATTCAATGAAAGTATCTAGAGGCATGAAGCAAAGGTAAAATAGAATCGATGGAGCTTGAGGTGTATTTGAGCCTGATTCCATGGGCAGGGCTGGATCTGCTAACAGGTCTGCCTTGGTAAACAAGGATGAAATTTAGCATTAGATTACATGGTGCAATTCACGCCAGGGCTCAGTAATCTTTGCTGGAAAATGAAATGTTTAGCAATATGGTGGCTTGGTGCATGCACAGTTAAAAACTTTTGGTAGCTAGCCCTGCTTCCAGCCCTGCCAAACGATTTCACACGAAAAACGTTAGATTTCTTACCTTTGGACAGGGCCGGCCATGCAAAAGTGGGATTCCAGCTGCCAGTGCTCGCCCATTTACCATATAATCGTGCTTCAGGTTTATTAAATGCCTCCTGACAAAGGAATCTCGCCTAATGCATCCTAAAGTCTTCCACCTTGGATAAGAGGGCCAGCTCTGCTCATGTACTCAGGCCTTTGAGGGGAACAATCCATGACAAAAAGTTATTTCAATGATTAGTCAATAGAAATAATAATTAAAAGCTATTGTGCCAAGTATCTAACAGTAATTTCCT
>REGL01001528.1:28457-41304 GCA_004194395.1 Aurelia aurita complex sp. Pacific
TTAAAGAAGAGGAAAAGGAGCACAAGCACGCTTATTTTGTAGATGTGGCACGACTTTATCATTCTTACCACATTTTTACTATATTTGTTTAATCAGCACCATGTCCATGCATCTTTTATTCTTTTCAAAAGCAAAACACGGAAACTTAAAGTCTACAGGTACTTTGGAAAATGTCCACGATACAAATCATGACTAGGCCCTTTTTGAAAACCTCTGGTTTTGGGTGCACTGTAAGTTTTGACTTTGCGCACCTGTATCTCCGGTGTTTGGTGGACGATTTCTAAATGCAAGGTACGTGAACTAAATTGAACATTGATAAATTTAGCTGTGAAGTCGGGGAGCAATGATATCGCATTGCTTGTATCTTATTTCCAGTCAAAAGGGGGTACTTTTTTCTGAGACACCCGGTATAAAAGAAACAAATGACAAGACTATAAAAGAAAAATCACTTAATGAGAAAAAAGGGAAACTGTTTGCGAGAGGAAACAATTGCAGCGATTTATCGGAAACGTTCTGATGCATGAATGTATTTCAGAGTTGCCTTGATGATTTCTGTATTCGAGACAATTGGCAGCCTTTCTGGTGCATCACCCAGGTACCAGACCAGACCCATTTTCCTTTGGATTAGTGGACTTGGCACCAGGTGGCACAACTGCTCTCTGCTAAATCTGTACTTTCTTTTTAGGGAAAACCGTGGATGCAATGTTTGGAGAAAATGGCTGGAAATCGCAGCAAAGTTTAACCAGGTGACGGAGAAGTTCTTCTACAAATATGGCTATTTCATTTCTGGACATCCATGGAAAGTTATCATCATTTGCCTTCTCATCACGGCAGGTCTTGGATGGGGCCTGATGAAGATTGAGTTTGAAGCCAGAACAGAAAAACTTTATGTCCCACAAAATAGCCGTGCAGTGCTCGACTTGGACGCTGCCAACAAATACTTCCATGTGAAGAGTCGCTACATGCGGGTAAAGCTTTTTTTGATGTATTTCCAACACGGGCGACGTGAAGATCAAATGTTGGCCTACCTTAGTTTTGTCCGTGAAGCGGGGTGCATTTTAAAATTAGGCCTAGGAGTGATGACAACCAGCTGCTTCGCTCGCAGCGTGTCTTGACTGTTTCGATAACACGAGATCAGATAAACACAGTATGCTTTTAGGGAATTAGGCCATAGCGGATTAAAACTAAGGTAGGCTAACATTTGATCTTCACGTCGCCGATGCGTCAAAGCTAGATTATTTAGCACTTTATTTATACTCCATTCATACTTGCAAGTTAACCAGCTTAAACTAAACGAGGTTATCAGCAAATGTTGCGCTCCGATTGGTCAATGTCTGATGAACAAATGACCAATTGGTCTCCATTTGCACCCCAAAATGTTCTCCTAAAATTGGTCCCCATTTTATTGGCTGCTGAGGAGTTTTACGTTCTATTGTCCCATTCTTGATGCAGTTGCAAAGGATCACCAAACAGATTTTATCGAAACAGTTCAGGCCTAGAGGCACCAGAGCTGATCCTTCAAGGTAGGAGAAACACAAATATATTGTCATCTAATGCATGCAAAGGATGGTGAAATAAGCTCTCATACAGACGAGTTTTTGTTTATGCAAATGTCCTGTCACTTTCCGGCATTTGTAATAGGCCATACGTGCGAAAACATAAATTTAGTGGTGAATAATTCAAATAATTCATCAACCTGCATATCATTAGAAATATGATAGATTGCGCTTTCAGTTGGTATGCATTAAAGGGGCAGTCAGACGGGAAACGCGGGTAGCAGATTCTGCGTGTCACAATCCAATTCGTATAGGCCTAAATACCAAAACCTGTCTACTGTACCTCTTTGTTCGCTGTAACTCTGATGAAGTTAATTGAGCAATGAATCCAGTAGTGATTGAGAAGGTTCTATTCACCTTTCGGTTTCACCAAGCATCATAAATCTGACTCAAAAACCATATTTTTTGGTGAGTTTCTTGCTCACTTCGATTTGTAGATTATCTCTTCGCAGCTTCAAAGTTGCTTCAGCAAGATCGCTGTTTACGACTTTCAGGAATCTGTGATGGACAAAATGACTTTGCAAATGCATGAAATTGACATAGACGAACAAGATCTGTCAATTACATCCTTGAGATTGTCAAGAACAACGTCGATGGAAATTGATTGAAATGTGGGATAATCCCATTCAAAATCTCCATTGACGAATCGATGCTAAGCCTAAGCACTTTTCAAACAAATTCAATGAAAATGTCCCGCGCAATGTCCCGTCTGACTGCCCCTTTAAATTGATTCAAATATCATCTCTTCCTGTAGAGTTCGAATAAAGGTGGGTTGCGTTCTTTCTGAAACAACTTGTAATTCAGGCAAAGCCCACAGAAGCAATTTTTTGAGAAATCTTCATTGGAGATCAAGATGATGAACTGTAAATTATCAAGAAATTCCCGAATATCTATCTTAAAGGCAAACTATCTCTATTGAATATTCCACAAATTTACGCTAATTTCTTTTATTCAACGAAGGCAAGATCATCCATGAGTAATTTTCATGGCCATGAAAATTATGCATGAGTGACTTTGCTTTCTTTGGATGAAACAAATTTTCGAGGGGACAGTGTGCCTTTAACCCTAAGTCAGGTAAAGGAGCTGTGATTTTTTCAAATAAGAATCCATGGTTTTTGTATTACACTTTCTAAAGGGTGGATACTTTCTCGCTCACCCGAGTAGAGCAGGAGTTCACAAGTGACAGGAGTTTGACACATTTGCAGTCATCGGCAACAATTGAACTCGAAGAACTTTCACATTTAGGTTGTCGTTTGGTTAAAGGGAATGTAAGCATATAAAAGTGGCTCAAGCCACTTGTGGTCAAAATCTAGCCTATCAGATATCAGTATTTCCTGTTGACGTAGATCAATTACCCAAATATGGAGCGGCACGTGTCATAGTATATTGTCTTCGCGCTGCTATTTTTATCGAGGACTTATATATGCTTAAGGACAGATTTTGTTACACAATAACATCAATAGGAAAAGCGATTAGCGATTGCAGACAAAGGAATTTCTCTCAACCAGTAATTCAAAACAAACAAAGCCGAAAAAGTTGCCCTGAAACCAATACGGCAAAGTCTCACTTCGTGTACGTGAAAGGAGATTTTTAAGAAGCTTAAAACGTGCTTAAAACGGAAGAAGAAAAAAAAAAAAAAAAAAAAAAAAAAACCGTTAAATTGATTCAAAGATCATCTCTTCCTGTAGAGTTTCGAATAAAGCTGGGTTGCGTTCTTTCTGAAACAACTTGTAATTCAGGCAAAGCCCACAGAAGCAATTTTTTGGAAATCTTTATTTGAGATCATGATGATTCACTGTAAATTTTTAAGGAATTCCCGAAAATCTACCGGGTGAGCCAGAAAAAAGTTCCCACTTTCAAAAATTCGTAGCACCACAAGTACCTCATGGATTTGATTGCTTCAAATTTTAGTTAAAAGCCAAAAGATCGAAGTATTTTTGTGATTTTTCTCGTCTTGCTACGAGCACTGTAAATATAGGTAAATTCAGCTTTACAAAAATTTCATTGTTGCAAAATGACTGAAAAGGGCCTAAAACACTTGATCAAATCGTAGGACTCTCCTCACACAGAACACTACTCACGGACGTCTCACATCTCTCAAGAGTTAAAAGACATAGATTCTCAAACAGATACTAAAGATCTTCAATCCCATGGCAATAAATGTGCATATGATAGCCCTCACCGATGCAAAATTGCATTTTCTCTGTTGTTTTAAGCGAGGAGTCCTTTATGATTTGATCAAGTATTTTAGGCCTTTTTCAGTCATTTTGCAACCACAAAGTTTTGTAAACTTGAATTTATCAATTTTTTCAGTGCTCGTAAGAAGGCGAGAAAAAATACAAAAATACTTCAATATTTTTTGCTGTCAAGCAAATATTGATTCATTCCAATCCATCCATTACTCTTGATGCTATGAATTTTCAAAAGTGGGAACTTTTTTCTGGTTCACCCGGTATCTTAACCCTAAGTCAGGTAAAGGAGCTGTAATTTTTCAAATAAGAATCCATGGTTGTTGTATTACACTTTTCTAAAGAGTGGATACTTTTCTCACTCACCCGGATAGAACGGGAGTTCACAAGTGACAGGAGTTTGACACATTTGCAGTCACCGGCAACAATTGAACTCGAAGAACTTTCACATTTAGGTTATCGTTTGGTTAAAGGGAATGTAAGCATATAAAAGTGGCTCAAGCCACTTGTGTTCAAATTCTAGCCTATCAGATATCAGTATTTCCTGTTGACGTAGATCAATTACCCAAATGTGGAGCGGCACGTGTCATAGTATATTGTCTTCGCGCTGCTATTTTTTCCCTTTCCCTTTCCCTAGATTCCCTTTAAGGACAGATTTTGNGATACTTTTCTCACTCACCCGGATAGAACGGGAGTTCACAAGTGACAGGAGTTTGACACATTTGCAGTCACCGGCAACAATTGAACTCGAAGAACTTTCACATTTAGGTTATCGTTTGGTTAAAGGGAATGTAAGCATATAAAAGTGGCTCAAGCCACTTGTGTTCAAATTCTAGCCTATCAGATATCAGTATTTCCTGTTGACGTAGATCAATTACCCAAATGTGGAGCGGCACGTGTCATAGTATATTGTCTTCGCGCTGCTATTTTTTCCCTTTCCCTTTCCCTAGATTCCCTTTAAGGACAGATTTTGTTACACAATAACATCAATAGGAAAAGCGATTAGCGATTGCAGACAAAGGAATTTCTCTCAACCAGTAATTCAAAACAAACAAAGCCGAAAAAGTTGCCCTGAAACCAGTACGGCAAAGTCTCACTTCGTGTACGTGAAAGGAGATTTTTAAGAAGCTTAAAACGTGCTTAAAACGAAAGAAGAAGAGTAAATCTAAAGTTCAGTGTGGCGGATTTTTTTTATTTGATCCAGAAGCCAAGCAGAAAGCATTACCATTCTTGCATATTCAGTGCTCAAAAAATTAAACAATTAATACTCAGCTCCTGAATGAAACACACAAAATCCGACAAACAAACTTTAGATTTACCTTTTCTTTTTCCTTCATAAGCACAACATTTCTCTTAAAAACAACCATTCGCATGCACGAGGCAAGAGTTTGCCACACAGGTTTCAGGGAAAATGTTGTTGCTTTGTTTGTTTTGAATTACTGGTTGAGAGAATTTTCTTTGTCTGCAATCCCTTTGATAGCTAATCGCTTTGAATTGGGGGTTTCAATCAAAGCGACTGATGCTATTATTGTATTAAAAAACTTTCTCTCTCGAAGGACTTTCACATTTTGGTTATCATAAAGTTTATTTTTCTACCTTAGGTTATTATATTAAAGAAGAACAAAGAAAACATGCTAACTGAAGACGCACTGAAGCAAGCAATGACTGTCTTTGTTAAAATCTTAAACGAAACAAAGATCGAGAATGTGTGCATTAAAACAAATCTATCGGGACAGCCATTTATTTTTGAGAGGACCAAACAGTGCCTTAGACAGGATCCATTTCAGCTTTTCAATTACTTTGTGAAGCCTCTTAGCAGAGGGAACATCACTCAGATGATAAACGAACACCTTAAAAACCAAGCGATTTTGATGAACAATGGTATGCCTTTGTCAGAAAATATTAAGAGGATTTTAGGCAAGGTGAAAACTGATGCAACGGGAAATATAACTTCTGCTGAAGCTATAAGTTTCGATTTCATTTTGAAATACCCAGAATCTGACAAGGAATATGAAGAAATTCTTGGGTATGAAGATAGCTTTATAAAGCTGATGAAAAGCGAAAAGAACAGGCTGGAAAAGGAGAAGGTCGACCTCTATTTCTTTGCATACAAAAGTACAGACGACTCTATAAAGGAAAGCACTAGTGGGGATGTCCAATTATTTGCCCTTACATTCACAATAATGTGTGCATTTACATGTATTATACTTGCTAAATTTCGAAACAGGGTCGCTGGCCATGCTTTGGCTGGGCTGATAGGCCTCTTGGCTGTCGCCTTCGGGATTGCAATTGGGTTCGGCATTGTCATCTTATGTGGAGTGAAATTTGTTAGCACAGTTGGCGTTATTCCATTTTTGATTTTAGGAGTAGGCATTGATGATATGTTTATAATACTGGATCAACTTGATCGAACTGATTTCAATCTACCAACGCGACACCTCCTGGCAACAGTCCTTTCAAAGATAGGTGGTTCCGTTACCATGACAACGTTGACGGATCTCGTTGCGTTTGCGGTCAGCTCTACGAGTGCTTTTCCCGCCATTCAGGTTTTTTGCATCTATGCAACTGTGGGTATCTTGTGCTCATTCATGATGATAATGACGTTCTTTGTCGCTTTTTTGACATTTGATGTAAACAGAATTAAGCAAAGCCGATTTGACATGATTCCTTGTGTGAAATCAGATGAATTCGAGATTGACAAGAATACTGGGTTGATTTCTGATGTCAAGAAACAAATATCGTCATTGGTATGATTTCATTTCATTAGATTTGATTTTATTACACTTCATTTCATTCATAGACCATTTCGCAATTTGGGAAAGGGACTGAGGATAGCGCGGCCGATTCTGACAGCCTTGGCAACAAGTAGGAAATCTAGGAAATCCCCTCTTCTGCAGCGGGCCTAAACTGAGCCGTTTCAAAGTCGAGGGAAACAACTGAAATAAAATGGCTCAAAATACATTCACAAATGAGCGAAAAGATTGCAAAATGGCTAAATAATCCAAAGACAACACTTACCATACTAAACAAGCATCACATAACTCTTGGAAGTTGCAAATAAAAAAAAAAAAAAAAAAAAAAAAAAGCCGCCAACCGTACACTTAACACCAGGGAGCGCCTTCGGCGCTCCCTGCTTTACACTGCAGAAGAGGGGATTCCCTAGATTTCCCTGTTACCAAGGCTGTCGGAATGGGCCGCGCTCTCCTCAATCTCTTTCTCCAAATTGCGAAATGGTCTATTGGATACATTTATACAGGGTAACAGTACTTGTTCAGGATACTGCGAACTCCCCCTTTTGTAAATCATAATGGACAAAATGATAACTCTGATTGGTTCGCTGATCAATGGAATGGACATGTTTTGCTTTAAGCCCGGGGATCTAGAGATCCTTGAAATTCCTCAGTTCATGACTTGAGTACACGGATCTATATTGATATTTTACTCCAAAGGCTTTCCGGGCTCCTTGGCTAATCACTTTGAACTGCTGTGTCAATCAAAACCAACTGCTGCTACCGGGTGAGTCAATAAAAAGAATCCCTGTTTGAAAAATCACCATTACATGAATATCAAGATGATGATATTGGGAAACATCACATTAAAACAGCAGACATATTCAAATGGACTTCAAGATTTACCTGACTGAAATCGGCAACTCCCTTCTGTGAAGTTATGAGGGATTTTCTTCTGAAAGCCCTTTCGATTTTTCTTCAAAACAGGCTCAAAACAACGACCAACATTTCCCGAGATTTCTGCATTATCTCAATAAGTTCAACACATTCTAACATGTTTTATCCTCTTCGGAAGATGAAATCGTCTGGAATAATGTTGTTTTGCCCCCAGGGATGACATTTTCATATCCCTAAGGAATAAAACGTGCCAAAGCATGCACGTCATTGATATAAGACATAGACATGCGAGAAATTTGGTCGTGATTTTATGAAGTTTTTGGAAGTTTCTTTGAGGGGCTTCCTCGAGAAAATCTCTTATAATTTCAGAACGGAGTGGCCGATTTCAGGCAGATAAAATGTAGAATATATTTGAGCATGTTCACTATTAAATGACATATTTGCCAACATCATTGTCTTGATATCGAGGGATATGTGGTCTTTCAAACAGGAACTCTTTTTTACTCTTTTTAAAGTCCGTCTTTGCTAATAGAAGGTATCCTATTTCAGATAATGAATAGGATGGGAAAATTCCTCATGATGTCATACGTTCGATATATTGTCATGGCATTCAGTCTTGGACTTCTTGCAGCAGGAATAGTAGGGGCGTTGAACATTGGGCAGAAATTTACGCTGCAAATGCTCGGGAGAGATGGGTCGAATTACATCCAATTTCTTGATACAGAAGCCAAGTACTTTCCTCCCCCAATTGTGGTTAACATTGTTGTCCCTGGCAGCTATCACCTTGATACATCAACAAATCAAAAGGAGTACTCAAAATTGTCCAGCATTGCAATTGGAAGCAGTCATTATATGCAGAGGAGCAAGATTGACTGGTTTAATGCATTCAAGACATGGGGTGATGCAACCAGCAGGCAAATCACAGGCACTGAATTTCACAAATCCTTGAAAATTTGTTTAAGTTTTCCTGCGAATAGTAAATACGCAGCAGATTTAAAGTTCTCAGAAGATGGTCAGAAATTAATCGCGAGTAAGGTTACAGTGTTTATGTCACGGTCTGATGATTCAAGTAAAGTAAAGGAAGGAATGGTTCAACTGCGCAAAGCAATAGATACTCAATCCAATATCAAGCCATATCTGGCAGCAATGCAGTTTATCTACGTCGAGCAGTACGTCCTTGTCACTCCTGAAACAACCCGAAATGTTATCATCTCTGGTGTAACCGTCATCATAATGACAGCTCCTTTTCTTCTGCATCCTGGACTCTTATTGCTGATGGTTTGCAGCTTTGCAGCGTTCATTGTTGAGTTACTTGGTTTGATGTATANATTCTGAAGTGGAGAGGATTCCCCGATGTTACTAGGGCTGTCGGAATTGGCCGCGCTCGCCTCAATCCCTTTTTCCTAATTGGCAAATGGTCTATGGAAAGAACGATAACTCTGATTGGTTCGCTGATCAATGAAATGGGCATGTTTTGTTTTAAGCCTGGGGATCTAGAGATCCTTAAAATTCCTCATTTCATGACTTGAGTACACGGATCTATATTGATATTTATTCCAAAGGCTTTCCGGGCTCAATTGCTAATCGCTTTGAATTGCTGTGTCAATCAAAACCAACTGCTGCTACCGGGTGAGTCAATAAAAAGAATCCCTGTTTGAAAAATCACCAATACATGAATATCAAGATGATGATATTGGGAAACATCACATTAAAACAGCAGACATATTCAAATGGACTTCAAGATTTACCTGACTGAAATCGGCAACTCCCTTTTGTGAAGTTATGAGGGATTTTCTTCTGAAAGCCCTTTCGATTATTCTTCAAAACAGGCTCAAAACAACGACCAACATTTCCCGAGATTTCTGCATTATCTCAATAAGTTCAGCACATTCTAACATGTTTTATCCTCTTCGGCAGATGGCAGATGGCAGGCGTCTGGAATAATGTTGTTTTGCCCCCAGGGATGACATTTTCATATCCCTAAGGAATAAAACGTGCCAAAGCATGCACGTCATTGCTATAAGGCATAGACATGCGAGAAATTTGGTCGTGATTTTATGAAGTTTTTGGAAGTTTCTTTGAGTGGCTTCCTCGATAAAATCTCTTATAATTTCAGAACGGAGTGGCCGATTTCAGGCAGATAAAATGTAGAATATATTTGAGCATGTTCACTATTAAATGACATATTTGCCAACATTATTGTCTTGATATCGAGGGATATGTGGTCTTTCAAACAGGGATTCTTTTTTACTCACCCGGTCATTACACAAAATCCGTCTTTGCTAATAGAAGGTATTCTATTTCAGATAATGAATAGGATGGGAAAATTCCTCATGATGTCATACGTTCGATATATTGTCATGGCATTCAGTCTTGGACTTCTTGCAGCAGGAATAGTAGGGGCGTTGAACATTGGGCAGAAATTTACGCTGCAAATGCTCGGGAGAGATGGGTCTAATTACATCCAATTTCTTGATACAGAAGCCAAGTACTTTCCTCCCCCAATCGTGGTTAACATTGTTGTCCCTGGCAGCTATCACCTTGATACATCAACAAACCAAAAAGAGTACTCAAAATTGACCAGCATTGCAATTGGAAGCAGTCATTATATGCAGAAGAGCAAGATTGACTGGTTTGATGTATTCAAGATATGGGGTGATGCAGCTAGCAGGCAAATCACAGGCACTGAATTTCACAAGTCCTTGAAAATGTTTTTAAGTATTCCTGCGAATAGTAAATACGCAGCAGACTTAAAGTTCTCAGAAGATGGTCAGAAATTAATCGCGAGTAAGGTTACAGTGTTTATGTCACGGTCTGATGATTCAAGTAAAGTAAAGGAAGGAATGGTTCAACTGCGCAAAGCAATAGATACTCAATCCAATATCAAGCCATATCTGGCAGCAATGCAGTTTATCTACGTCGAGCAGTACGTCCTTGTCACTCCTGAAACAACCCGAAATGTTATCATCTCTGGTGTAACCGTCATCATAATGACAGCTCCTTTTCTTCTGCATCCTGGACTCTTATTGCTGATGGTATGCAGCTTTGCAGCGTTCATTGTTGAGNCCCGAAATGTTATCATCTCTGGTGTAACCGTCATCATAATGACAGCTCCTTTTCTTCTGCATCCTGGACTCTTATTGCTGATGGTATGCAGCTTTGCAGCGTTCATTGTTGAGTTACTTGGTTTGATGTATATCTGGGATGTGTCTTTAAACAGTATATCATTGGTTGTTTTAACAATGGCTATTGGATTTGCTGTTGATTATAGTGCACATGTTGGTCATGCATATATTACATCAAAGTCTGAAAAAGCTGAGGATCGCATTGTCGCTGCGTTAACTACGACTGGGGCCAGTGTATTCATGGGAGGTTTGTATATAATATTATGACTTAATAGGGGGTATTTTTTGCATAGCCAATCAGAAAGCAGCGTTTGAATGCAAGAGAAAGTCAACAGCCAAATATTAGCGAGTAGCATTAAAATAAAGTGCTCTGATTGGCTAATCAAGTTGGCATGAAAACAATGCCATGGAGACAAACGTTGAATCTCGCAGCTTCGTGCTGATATCATTCCAGATCTCATTAGCCTCTCAATAGGAAGATTGTTGCAAAAAAGTTCAGGTACTTAAGCTTTTTGCATCAAGAGAACATTCTTGTGGGTAGTACGAACTTAATCTTCCTTGTTCAAGTCCCAGAACCTCGAATTCTAAAGCGTTTAGCATTGGTAATTTCGCTGAAATAGTTCAGGCCTGTAGGTGTGGTTATTAGACTTATGACTGTTCGTCCCTTGTTTCCTTGTGATTTTGTAACGTTTGTATTCTTGATTTTGTAACGTTTTGAGATTGTCAAAATGCTGTTATTTAATTCTGGCAGTAGTGTGTTGTTACGCTCGTAGTGTGTTGTTCTAAGTCCGTGATCTCCGCAATTCTTTCGCACCATCCAGTGCATCCACGTTAGAAGACAGTTTCTGTTTTTCAGCATCCTTTCCAACTGGAACATAATTAGATACAAAATTAAAGTTCTGGACTTCAATTTTTAGTGGTATGGATTCAGTAAAAAGCATGCGAATCATCCTAAGACGAACACCTCCTCTTATTCGTTCGCAATGTTTACATTGGACCACAACGCTGCGCTTTCGTCAACTCTTCCCTCTTAAACTTCCTTCAAACTGCACTTTATTGGTCACATTGAGCCCTGGATTAGAGTCTCTGAAACATCTAGGGACATGTTCTGCAGTAAGTGTAGTTGACTTTTCAAATTTATCTTGCATATTTCAAACGCACAAAACAGCTTCCCTACATTTTCTATGCAAAAGATACTAACAAGGCAAGGTGTTCAACTGCAAGTTCTAATATGCATTGCGCACCGCACTGGTGATGACGTAATCATGGTAATGATCTATTTTACATGCACACCTACATTCGGCGACGGAATATGATACTAGATTTATACAATCGGCGACCATCAGCGATCATTGCCGATGCAAAGTGTTCACACATGCTGCTTGCTGTTTTCAATAATCTTTGATCCTCCGCACCCAACGTGACCTTCTAAACAAAGAACCTCGTTTCGATAGCAGAATTTGGAGCCAAGATATGACTGCAGATGATCGCCGATGATTGCAAGAAGCAAACTCGCTTGGTTCAAATGCGGTGTTTGCCGATGGTCGGTGATCATAAAGAGACCATGTTCTCATGTATCGCAAACATCATAAGTTTAATTGAATGACCTGAGATATATAGCGCTTGTCTATAAATAGGACAAAGAAACACCTAATCCCTCTATTGTTTTCTTTAGCATTACTTTCATTCGCATCAGATCTCGTCTTTTCTCAGGTTTTTCATCTTAAGTAAGTATCACCGAAGGTCTGCGATATAGGAGAACCGGGGTTAAAGGCACACTGTCGTGGCTGTAATTGGCTGGTTGTGATGTTGAAATCCCTAACAAAGACTTGGCCTCTGGATCATCATAAAACCATTATGCTCTTAGATCGTACTTTCTTTCGAGAATAAAGGGAGTCTGATCGTTATCATCTTCGTGAATTTCAGTGTACAGCGAAATTACTGAAGCCTGTCCAATTCTATTCTTTCTTATTGTCTTATACATCCAATCGGTGCTACGACAGTGTGTCTACATGGGTAAATCAAGCACCACTTTCTCATGGGGGGGGGGGGCTAAAAAGGCCCCCCCAGATTTTCTAAGCAACCGTAGTGCCTATGGCAATGCAACTTGGTACACATGATTACGAATCAATTATGATTCTAAATATAGCATCATATGCTAATTGGTCACATGATCCGTTGCTAGGCAACGCAAAGACAATGGAAATTTGCTGATTTTGGCTCTCCTCCTAAAAACGTAATATTTTCAAACAAAAATAGTCAATAAATAACTTTAAAGTTATTAATATGATACATATTGAGTGTTCTTAATGAAAAATGTCAAAAATTCTATTTTTGGAATTCTATTGTTA
>REGL01001529.1:8317-26802 GCA_004194395.1 Aurelia aurita complex sp. Pacific
ATCATCAATAATTTATTTAATGTAGGCTAAGTAAAATAAAAAGAATAGCTAAATTACAGCTAATTTAGGCCTACTTTACAAAAATTTACAAAATTTACAAATTAATTCCTAAAGCTAATCAATAAAAACATTTAGTGGATTATATACAAGATAAAAGCATGCCTTCCCTACGAGGTACGGAGCGACGCCCACCTCCCAGAGAGACGGCGGACACACCGCGCGAGGGAACCCCCACACGCATATCCTAAGCTGCGGTCGCCGCTAGGGAGCAATTCCCCAGTTCAACCGCAGCCCAGTGCCTGCATCGTGAAGGGGACCTCACATCCCGCACAGCACATCCCCCATCCCACCGGGAAGCAGTGCACCGCCCCCATCCTCGCGAGAAGGCCCAAGAAATGTTTATCATGTTAGAAACCCAACTCTTGGAATGTATGTTTTGCAGAGCCTACAGTTGCATTTTTCGCCATTCCAACATCTAATTCGTTTTTTGAAAATAGGAAGGGTGCTTGATCGTTTTATTTCGTGCGGTAAAAACTGCCAAAGTTTATTTCCAAGGTAGGCTATGGTCTCAACTCCAAAGGACGTGGTTCGCACCTTTGGAATTTGAGCGTCATTGCCATGCCTTAGATTGCAGCTAATACCTCGCTCCATAAAAATATCCCTCATGAAAGGTGGATTTAGATCAGACTATGTTTTAAAAATTTCCGTCATAAGCAACTGTAGGTTTCTTACATGGATGGGCACCGAATTGGTTTGCTCCAGGAGAGAACCAAAATCATTTCCGTGATCCTTGTAAGCAATGCGCAGTGCCCTTTCGTGAACATGATTTATTCTATGGTTTAAAGTTCTGTCATAAAACATCCAAACAAGTGGACAGTAGCTAAAGTGCGATAACACAAATGCTCTCATTAGCTGCTGCAATTTGTCAGTGTCCATGTAGCAGGATATACGAGCAAGAGCATGGAGTTTTTGGCAGGCCTTTCTACATAGGGTCTTCACATGTCCTTTGACAGATAGTGATCGATCAAAGGTTATACCGAGACTAAATTTCTTAAATATTTTATAACATATTACCAACAAGTAGTTTACATTTAACTTGTTTTAAGATAAGAACCTTCCTTGAATTTCAGGATGAATAGGTTCTTCTGTAATGGGGAGAAATTAGAACATTTTAGGCCTTAGGTTCTTATAAGTGGGTGGTTCTTTTATGCGGGTTTTCACTGTAGGGTCTATGGTTCAAATGTCATTTAATCTACAACCGTTCACAGCTCGATGTCTAACTGGTCACGCAGCAATTTCTTGTGACTCTCGTGCAGCTCTAAACCTTCACCTAACTTTAAGATATCTTGTGTAAAGTAAGGGAATCTTTCTGCGATGCATTTCTTCTTAATGCAATAGAAACGAGTAGTGAACCTACCAGGTGGCGACTTCACATATTTCGGTTGGCTTGGTGCTTTATTTGGATTAGGGTATTCCCATCTTTCTTCGTGGCTTATAACAATGTCGAATGGGATGATAGACAAAATTCCAAGTGGAAACTCGAGGCCACAATATCCACATTGGTTTCTGTTTGAAGGAACACATCTAACACTCAGCAAAACAAGTGGGCGATTGTTATGCCAAATTTCCGAGAATTGGCTGGCGTTTTGTGCCACAGGATTGGACTCTTCAGGCATTGGTGCATATATTCTGGACTTTCTTTTGCGTCCTCCTTTTCTTCCGGCTCCTCTGTTGCCATCTGGATATGTAAGGGATGATCTGGAAGCCATTTTTACGCATTTCACGAGATCAGTCAATTTGCCCTCTGCATCAGCGACTGCAGCGGAATGACTGCATATTCTGATGAATCTGGGAAGTAAAAATTTAAGAGTTGAAGAGTAGACCTAGACTTATGACGATGAGTTCCCTGTATCCCTGCGATAAACCTTGCTGAACAAGGACTCATAATATGCAGATACCCTTGGGAACGAGGTTGATAATGAAACTGTGAAAAAACCTGGCCTTGTTGTATGCATTCATCAGTCAAATTATGATGGAATCAGGGCCTCGAATCACGATTCACGGCCTCTAATCTTGAATCTTATCCAAATGCTATCAGTTGTTCAATTGAATCGAAAGTTCCGTCATAAGTCTAACGAGTACCAGTCTTTAATATCTGGGCTATCGATTTGCAGAATGCAAAAACGTCCAAAATTTCTTTCCGAGGGAGTTCCTGGTAGTGCTGTTTAAAATGTTAAAAGGGCTGCGTTACGAAACTGAATAAAAATCTGTAATCTCTATCATCACAAGTAAGTGTCCATAGGTTTCTACAAAAATTGGGGTTAATGGGGGTAAATCCACTCCGAACTGACCGTTAGAAATGTGCGTATTTCTGCATTCTTACGGCATATGAATGCTTCGTTTGTTCCTCTGTGAGATACAAGAATCATAAAGTAAATAACTCATTTAATTTCAGAAGAACAATGAATAATCTGTGTGGCCTATACCTAAAACCTGCAAAATCACAGTTTTGACTGAAATTCCGTGACCCAGTATCTCTAACGTACTATTTCTTTCTCGATATTAGTCAACAAATCGCATAGACTTTCACTACGAGATCATTGACTTCGTTGTGCCTTGCTAAGTTGCCACCCGCTGTTTCTTGTACCTCGTAATGGGGTATAACTGATGCAACGACAAAAATGTATTCAACATAGAGAGAATATTAAATGATTGAAGAACTCACTTAAATCCTTTGCAACTGCAGGTAACTTCAGAGTTACCGGTTTTGATTTTAACAGTATGAAAAGTTCCATTTGGTCCAGCTACCATAAATTGTTGCCAGCTTCCAATGGCTTCAATACAGGGATACTTTGAAACAGCATCAGGTGTATTACGGAGCAAGAGTGCTTTTCTTTCTATCAAATTGATGTGCAGTATGAATGAAAGGCTGTCTGATATCTTCACTGACAAGTTGTTGACTGCAGGCATCATGGGCACATTCATCGAAGCAGTTGAAGCAGGAATTATTTTTCGCGCACGAACATCACTCAAGCTCAGTTTATTGAACTCTGAAACGTACCTGGAATGAAAATTGCAGGTATCGTTATAAAGACTGCCAATGGCAATAAGACATCTTTTTTACCAACCTTGTATAAATGGTACTTTAGAATGCTGTGAGCTGTGATGTTCTATCTTTGCTATCTTTTCTGAAGTGCAGTTAGTAAATAACATTACCGAAGTTCAATATAAACGCGATAATTGGATGTTGCTGTTCTAGACTATACACTGGTTAAGCAGTTAAACAACGGATTTCGTTGTGAACACCTAATATCGTAGAACATCATGGATAATCGAAATTTTATGTTAGAGTGTCTTCATTTGGAATAAAATTAATAGCACCATGAAACTTACAAAATCTTTTCTCATGGGTACAACATCCTCACGACCATAATAGGCAAAACTTAGTCAGACCAGAAGGTATTTCATGATCAGTTGATAGGTTAAATACATGATAGTTTTGGATGAATCCGATGGGACGCCCCTGTACGACAGAGCAGAAACTGCGCTCATATGTGCGAAAATTTGTAACTTTGAGCCCCCCTAGCCCCCTGCAACAGATCACGAAATTAGGCAACACTTGATATTTTCTTTCTTAGCCCTCAACCTCTTGATTTATCACTTCAAAAAGCTCATGAATCCAAACACTTTCTTTTGCTCAATGACGTCAATTTACGCGGTTTCCGCTCTGTCTACACACGATGGCTGCAGGCAAAACATAGTTACATAACAGGGAGGATTTTTCTCTGTGCCATCTTGAAGAATAAAGAAAAAGACATACCTCTTTCTCGTTGTCTCATTCCAGTTGAACCAGTCTTCTACCTCCACTTTCAGATATTCCGCTTCCTTTGCCAATTTGTAGTTTTCACTTTGGCCGTACAAAGCACGTTCTATCTCCTCTTGTTGTTCTCTCACAGCCTCTTGCCATACTGAACAGATGAATTGTGTCTTTGAGAGATCAACTTTCTTCGGAAATCCTAGTGCAAGCTTCTTTGCCGCCAGCATTGAATTAACGGTCTCCGATTGGTGTGTATATACTCTTTGTACTCTTCCATCTACCCCATATGGTATTCCTCCTGCTAATCGAACATCACAAGTCATTTTGCCCAGGACAGATTCCTCTCTTTCTTTTAAATAAGTGGAGAATTTTGGCTTGTACTTGCTTGGGTGGTTCAAGTAGCTTTTCTCTATCTCATCCAAAATAGCTGTCTGTGTTGTCAGTTTGTCTCGAAGGTCATCCTTGTCATTTGCTTCAATTAACCCATTAGCACCAAAGACTATTTCAAGAAAAGGTGCTTGATCTCTGTCACCTTTTATACCAATGCCCTTTAAGAATCCTTTGCAGTTTTCTTTAAAATGCGCAGTACACCTTAATTGCACCGACTTTGGCATATTTTGAATGCATGCATTTATTAGTGCCTGTTCACCATCTGTTATGATACCAATCTGTTGACCATTCAAGCATGTCTTCCTTGCAATCTCTCGAATTCCACGATCAAAAGTTTCTTCAAACTTCCCATGGTGCAAAATCACTGGTCCAATCATTACTGCATTACTCCACTGATCTCTGATGTTTTTCGATTTAGCTAGAACAAGTTGATTCCGATAAGTTAATGGTGTCACCTCATACATACCATGATTGAAAGTTGGGTCAATTGATATTGGTGGCCCATCCTCTGCATGGGATAAATCATCCACCATTCTCTGTGTCCCTAACACCCACATGTCATTAGGTATATCAGAATGATGCCAAACAAAGCCTTCTTCTGCAAGCTCTTCGTTGTACGCCAGGATCATCTCAACTTCATTCTTGGGATTATTTCTGTTTTTCTCCGGATTTGAGCCAGCCATTGCCCACACCTGGTGTTTAGATCTGGGCCGATCTCCAAAATCATCACTGGCACTTCCTTTATTCAATGCAGCTTTGAATACATTCCCCAAACATCCTTTTCCACTGGCAGAAATTCCCTCATGCAAACTTGATATTGTGCTCTTTTTAAGTGGGTAATACGATGCACATTCATTTTTCTTGGCATTACCATGTGGTTTCACATTGAATTTTATTTCTGAAACATCACCACACACTTTTTGGTCAACAATGTACTGCACAATAATTGCATCCTCAAGAATTTGTCCTAAACTGTCAATGAAGTATGAAACACTTCTGATGAGCCCTGCATGATTCTTTTTTCTGTTTACTTTCAAATACCACTGATTTTCTTGAAGCTCGACTTTCTTATTGGAGTATACCTTGACTTTCTGTTGCTCTTGGCAGCTCTCGGTAATTTCAACCACATGATTTTTTACCTCCAGGCATTGTTTATACACACCGTTTAAGTCACTAAGCACATCATCTGGATGCTTTAATTTACTGTTGTCGATTAAAAAAATAGCATTTTTTCTGCATGCTTGGGGTACCCTATTTGCCTTTGGTATACCTCCTCTGATCAGTGCTAGCTGCTCACCAAACTTTAGCTTAGTATTCTTATTTTCAACACACGGTAGATCATACAGTCCAAACTTGCTAATCTCCATTTCTCTCCATCTCTCTGTGTATGACATATCACTGGCGTTTGGTAGTTTCTTGAGGCTCCGTATGCTTTGGCTCTGTGTACTATGGCCAGTAACACTGTTGGCTTTTGCATCCTTCACCATACTTCCATGAATATGAACACTGTACTGCACTGGTGACTGAATATTGACATCCTGCCTTGGTTGTAATATTTCGTTGTTGCTATCTTCTAATGATTCATCAGAATCTATCAGAATGACGCTTCCTTTCAACTTCGTTGGCCTTTTGGGATCATGCTTTTCTTTCACTTCTCCTACATTGCATTCAATGCTCTTCACTAGGACTTCTGATTCAACATCTATAACATCATCACTGCTTGCATTATCAGATCGTAGTACATTGTCACTGCCTTCCAGTATGGATTTTTCTGTAGTGAGTGGAGTTTGCATACTTGGGGAACTCCTTCCATGAATTTCTTCTGTCCTCTCAAAACTTCTCACCTCGAAGGCTTGCCATTGGATGTCCTTTATTCCAGAAGATTCTAGCCTCTTCCAAATCCATTTACAGCATGAACTACAATCTTGGAACACTTTGACTATTCCATTGTAATTACCATCGCAATCTGGGCTAACTTTATGAGTGTCAATGATGAAATGTTCATTGCCTTCTTTGCCGACAAGAAATGAGTATGGAGGAACAGTTAAAATGGCCACTTTCTGAACAGAATTTGCAATCATTCTCAGCTCACTCATTCCTGCTGGTGAGTAGATTGTGTTTGTCAAATCCCTGTTTGTGAGCTCATTCAGTGTTAGTTTTGTGATCAGTCCATACCTTAACATTAGTTCATATGCCTCTGTTGGGTCATAACAGCGCTCTTTTTCTCTGTATTTATTCAGAGTAATGGGAAGCTTTGAGATAATGTCTTCTACTTCTTGTGTCAGTTTCATCCATTCTATCTTACTCTTGTGCAGAATCAATTCACTCAGCTTACATGCAAAAAATACACAAGCATTGTTGCCATCATTTAATGGCTCGAAGAATGCACCCTCGATTGCTGTTGGGTATGCATCTTCAAATGCAGAGCCTTGGTGAATTTTGAGTGGAAACGACAGTGACAAGATGGTTTCGCCAAGTTTTGTCTTAACTTCTCCCAAGCTAGGTCTTTCGTTGGGGTTACCTTTCAAGCACATCATTGACGATTCTTGAACAGAAATCCATTCTGTTGCCTTGATACTGTTGTACATGTTATCTTCTTCTGGTACACAGTAATTAGAGACTTTATGCAACAGAAATGTGTCCCAGTTTCTTATATTTCCCGACTCCCTTGCTTCTTTGAAATATGGAATCTTGAATGCTGGATTCACCAAGCAAAACAGAGTCATTCCAAGGCTCCATATGTCTGCCCTCTTTAAATCCTCTTCCAACATTGAACTTTTCCGTTTTGCTGGGTCTAATACTTCTGGTGCCATAAAGGGTGCTGTTCCTTTGAAAATATTGACTGTTGATGATCTTGCTGTGTAAGAGCTTTGGGCAATTCTTCCCCAACTTTCTCCAAAATCGGTTAGCTTGCTGACGCATGGTTTGCTCTTCCAAATGGTCCCCTTTTGAATAGGATCATTGATGTTGAGGAAATGCTGGTTGCTTACAAGTATATTTCCCGGTTTGAGATCCCTATGTGCGATTCCCCTACAGTGCAGGAATTCCAGGCCATTTACTAGATCTTTTGCTATGCAGGGTACTAGGTGCCTAAAGCCTTGAAAGTGACATTGTTCAAGCTCAGCCAGGAGTTTGTCCAAACCAGATACTTTCAAATCCTTGCCAAATGGAGCAAAGTCAAAGTAAACATATTCTAACATTATGGCTCTTGGCTGTTTACAGACAGCAATAAACTTGACAACATTTTGATGAATAATGTTGTTATGGAATTTGGCTTCTTTTATCAGATCTTTCTCTTCTGCACCTTCCAGTTCTTTCACAACTGTCCTCTTACCTTTGAACATGGCCTCGTACACGTTGCCATATGATCCAGCACCTATCATTGGCCCTTTCTTGATGCTCGAATAATGGAAGCTAGGCAGTCCTTTGAAAATTTCTCCATGACTCCTTGGAGTCACAAATCTTGGCAGTTGAAACATCTATTTGAATAAAATAGAATGAGGACTCAATTAGGAAGGAGATGATTCATATATGGCCATAGATTGCCATATATGGAAATTTTCCAATGGTGGAGCAAAGTGGAATATGTTCTACAAGAGAGCTAAATTGATGTTAGCTATCCTTTCTAATTGCCAGTTCCTTTATCCGGATAAACAAGCTTTAATCTTTCTTAACAATGACTGTATGAGAATGAGGGGACATGTACAAGGGTGGCTAAATACACCTGTCAAATGTAGGTGCAATATAATATTTCTTAACCCTAGTCCACCTCAGGGAGGGAGGGGGTGCCTCCACATGCAAACTTTGGACAACAAAACAAAGAGTAAAAAGGGGATGGAGGGGTGAAACATCAATAATTTTTCCTAATTTGTAATTGAAAATTAAATTTCAGGCTTTCCATTGTAATATTCTAAGTCACGTGACCATCTTTCTACCTTCAAAAATTGCTTCCATGTGGTTTTTCTTACTTGAAATTCTGAGTCACATGACCAGCAGATGCCCATATTTGGAGAATTTGAAAAAAAATTACACAAACGACCATAGTGTCCAGGCGATTTTTCAAGGATTTTCCACAAGTGGGAAAACTGCCAAAAGGGCCCCCAAATTTTTTACGCTATGAGTTTACAACAAGACAAAAGTCAATTGGGCATCATTGACAAAGTCAGGTCACTTAAAACAAAAAATCTCAAAAAAGCACACAGCTTCAAACTCATTATTGAATGTTTTTGATACATAATTTTCTGTCTTGGAGATTTCCCAAGATTTTATTTGAGCTTGCAACATCAATCATATTGTTTTGTTCACAAGGGAAAATGAAGAAGGGCCTCGTTTTGAATTAGGCCACTGTGGTAGAAGCACTAGTTTTTCCTTCGCTGATGGGACAAGCAAAAGGACCTACTTGGACAAATGTACCACCAGTCAGTACTTTAAAAAGTACCCTGATATTGTCTTTGCTTTAGCTTTGATTAAGTTGTGCTTGGCACCAAACGATTGCCCTTGGAAAATACTGCCATTTGATACATACATCTATATTTGCTGACATCACCAAATTATAAAATCTATGACGTCATTCGAGTTGATGATGTCACAGAGGGACAAAATTCAAAACTGTTGATATAAATTGATGGACAATCATATTTTCTTCACTTCTAAGTAGTTCATTGATTCTATCTGAAATAATTAGCACTTTTTGGTTTTTTCAGTATTGAAGCTTGTATCCCAAAAGATGTTATTACTATTGTACGGAGTTCAATGGCATACTAATTATGGTTTTGGAGATCACTAGGGGCATGTTTTGTTCCCCCCCCCTCCCAGGCAGAGCTCTGACAAAAAAAGAGCCTGGGTGGATGGAATAGGGTTAAGGAGGGGCTCTGTCAGCAGGTAAACTAATGGAGGAGAGGTCACCTCCTGTGTTGAAAACCTATTAATAAATTTGCAAAATTTTGAATAGATGTCTCAGGGCTCATTGATACAAAAAGGAAGACTGCTCTACAAAATAACTCCAAAGCACCCCCAAATTATAGCCAGTATGGAAAGCAACCTAATATTACTTCTAACCTTGTTCGCATTCAAGATCTCAGAAGATGGTGTTGCACTTCGCAGTTTTGGCTTATTGAGACAGGATTGACTTGGCCCTTGGAATGTTATTCAGAAATATGTTCTCAAAAGAGTATCTACACACTCAGCTGTGACAATGAGATCTCTGGGCAGCCAAACATATTTGTTTGTCATTTCTATTTTTAGCAGACAAATTGTCCCTCAGATCATAAAAGTTCAGATCAATAGCATTTAATTTAATTCAATGAAAACTTTCTGCATTCTCCTTTCTCTTGTTGTTGGGGCCTTGTAACAGTTTAACAGACAGGCCCAATCTGTTCATACATGTTGGCTCCAAGATGGCCAAAATGGAGTAGGGACCAAATGGCATACAGCAAAAACCGAACCCTGGGACCCTTAAGTACCAATGAGAGATAGGACCCCTAACACCAGAGGATCATCACCCACACAGTATAATGCTGCTTTTGTTTATCTTCATTGTTCACACCACAAAAATGTTACGTTTGAATTTATTATCTGAAAAAGTGGTGTTTCAACTTCAATAACGATCTCAGGAATGCAGATTTGGTTTCTCTATGGTCTTTTATGATGAATTGCCATGAAATGCAAAGAAATAACATCAGTTATTTTCGCTTTCTAGCAAGAATTATCTTGGTCATCCTGAATACTTAGTGGATATTTAGTTTACTCTTTCAACACATTTCTGTTCGCAATTTTAGAAAAAATGCTACCAGGTAGAAATATTCATGCGATAGTAGGAGATAGTAGGAGCTTTTTTATAAAAAGGATGGTTTGGGATTTCAGAAAAATGATAAAACTTTGCCTAATTTTTGGGGAAAATTATTGGAAAAGATATAATCAATCATTGATATCTAGAGGCAGATGGATGATATAGACCCGTTTTATTGCTGGAGAACGGTAAATTAAGCAATCTTTTCATGTTTTGTTGGTGACTCAAGTTTGTCAAAATTATCTGTTAAACCAGTTTGTCAAAATTATCTGAAACACCACATTTTGTCTATGCATCAAAGAAATCTCTCATTTGTTTAAATGCATCCTAAAGGCATGATGTTTTTAAGTTGAAAAGGCCTCCATACAAAAATTGCGGCAATCAAAAAGGGATAGCAATAATGACATCATTCTACTTTAAAAGAATCATTGGTTTTCTTCAATATAAGCACTGATAAAAGGGTGCAAATGTTTTGCTGCTGAGAAGCTATATCAAACTTGAAACCTAAATTTTCCTGGGAATAAATGCACCTCACATTGAAAGTTATTCTCTAAATCATGCCCAAATCTACTCTTGATCACCTATGATAGCAATAGAAGTGGTAGCAATAGTAGTATCATATAAGGGAATATTGGTTTTCTGTTCTCTCTTGAGGCTGATGACCCTCTGTTGTTAAGGGTCCTACCACACATTGGTACTTAAGGGTCCTAGGATCTTAGGATCCCAGCATCCCGTTTTTACTGTATGCTGGGACAAAATGGAGAAATTCTCCTCTCCAGGGCCCAAATGGAGCAACCCTATCAAATGGTATTTTAACCCATTGTCACAAGGAAGTAACACCCAGAGTATTTTAACCCATTGTCACAAGGAAGTAACACCCAGAGATATCATTTTGTCATAAATATATGCATAACAATAGATTTATAAAACTGTCTAGACAGTCCAGATTCTTCCCAAGACAATATCAACATTAATGGTGCATCTACCAGGAGGTACAACAGGGTTTCCCTATTTCGAAATTTAAAAAATTTTCAAGTACTATTGTTCAGAAGTAAGAAATTGTCAAAATATTGTCTGATAAACATGTGATAACTCTTAAGCACCCAGTCAATGGCTTGCTTTTTTTAACAATTTCTTGTTGTCATAAATCAATTTTTTGTTTTCTTTAAAACCATAATACCATAATAGGTCGAATCATAATATTGAGATATTTATTCTGTATTCATGTTTTGTTAATTAAGTAATTTAAACTTGTTTTGTTAGTAGACGACGCTCCTTCCTTGTATGTGTAGCAAGTCTAGATTGATAAATTGAAATTGAATCAAGTAAAATGACACCTCCCGACAGAAAATCACAGCAACCCCCTCAGAGATAAAGATCACGATGTAGGTCATCAAGAATATTCAATTAGGCAGTGAAGACAGCTTTATAAATCTATTGTTAGGCATGAACTTATGACAAAACGTTATCTCTAGGTGTTTATTAGTTTTGAATGGGTTAAAATACCATTTAATAGTATTGCTCCGTTTGGGGCTTGGCCTTCTCGGAGCCAATACGTCTCAATCTGTTTGGTTTTAGGCCCAGTGGCCCAACTAGAGACAAACCCCCACTCAATGGTAAAAATTGAATTCACAGAACGCCGGGAGACGGGATTTTATTTTGAGAAATTTGTGTCAATGTTATCAATCTTATTTAATTTCAAAATCTAAAATCAATTGATGATTGAGTACTTACGTTTTGAAATAATGTTCACCACTCATCACATATCCACATACTTCACATCTCAGCAACACCAGCCAAGCCACGAGGCAAACTTTCCCGCCAAAAAGACTGTCTCCTCCCCAGACCCCAGAGGCCCTCGACTCAACATGGCATTTAATAATTATTTAATATTATAATGAAATAATGAAGTTAATAATGAAGATGAGAGAAAAAATGCTCTTTCGCAAACTTTTACTGTTGCACCATGAGCTCACAAATAGTACTTTTTATATCACTATATCTTCCCAGGTCAAGGTCAGGGTCAGGGGGAATGTTCATATGGAACTGGTACTGTACGGTTTTCGACGGGGAAACAAACATTTCAACGGGGAAATAACAGAAAAAAGATGAGGAAATTTTGCAACTCAAACTTAGCGGCGAAACAAATTTTCTTGGCGGGTCATCCTTTTACCTTGGCGGGGCATCGTTTCAGCGGGGTGGTTTACTGGGGGGGGGGGGGTGTATACAAGGAACAAGTGAAAAATGCAATGAAAGAAAGTGTCTGTTAGATTGCTTTTACAGTTGAAAAATGAGGTTTGTCAACTAATTCTTGCTCTAAAGTTTCTTATAGAGTTTCTTAAGGTAATTAGCTTTATAGGCAGCTATGTTCATTTGTAAATGAAACAAAACAACCGACACATTCTTGTCTCCTAAGCTTGCACCTGTCAATTTCAACCATTCCAATTGTTTTTTTACTCGTGAACAACCCCTTGTTAATTATCAAAGACATCTTGAGAAACCACGGAGATACGACATCTCCGACTTTTTTAGTAGAGCATATAGGGCCAAGTAAAAAAGACGGAGTTGAGAAACCTCGGAGATAAGACATCTCCGAGTTTTTTAGTAGAGTATATAGGGCCAAGTAAAAAACACGGAGTTGAGAAACCTCGGAGATAAGACATCTCCGACTTTTTTAGTAGAGCCTATAGGGCCAAGTAAAAAAGACGGAGTTGAGAAACTTCGGAGATAAGACATCTCACGACTTTTTTAGTAGAGCATATAGGGCCAAGTAAAAAAGACGGAGTTGAGAAACCTCGGAGATAAGACATCTCCGAGTTTTTTAGTAGAGCATATAGGGCCAAGTAAAAAACACGGAGTTGAGAAACCTCGGAGATAAGACATCTCCGAGTTTTTTAGTAGAGCATATAGGGCCAAGTAAAAAACACGGAGTTGAGAAACCTCGGAGAATCTTTGCTCCGACATCTCCGACATCTCCGACATCTCCGAGTTTTTTACCTGGCCGTTTTTGAAAATTCAGTGAACATCATTGGAAAATTTGAAAATAAAAGTAGTTGTCAAATTTCTACTATTCCATTACTCGTTAGAGACCTTGTAAATATGCAAGTGTATATTTATGAAGTTAAGTTTTGGAAATTCAGTCAACTTGAATGGAGAAACAAGGACATATTTTGTATCACAATAGCATCATTTGGTTATGATTGACACCACAATTCAAAGTGATTAACAATTGTAGACGATTATTAGTGATTAACAATTATTTTCCTTTTCAGTGAACTTACATCTTTCTTCCTCAATAATACCGGGTGAGTCAGAAAAAAGAGTCCCCGTTTGAAATGTCACGGCTCCCTTGATATCAAAACAATGATATTGGCAAATATAAAGTTTTATGGTAGAAACGTTCAAATCTACAATAAAATTTACCTGACTGAAATTGGCTACTCCATTTTGAAATTATGAGGGATTTTCGCCAGAAAGCCTCTTCAAAAAACCTTCAAAACGTGCCAAAAATCATGAACAGATTTCCCTAACATTTCTGCCTTACAATGCCTTACAGCAATGACTTGTGAACGCTTTAGCACATGCTATCCTCTTGGGAGGATTAACAAGTCCTCCCCCTGGTATCGATGTCCTATTCAGGGGCATTCCATTCTCCAAAGAGGACAAAATACATGAATTTATGCTAGTGTCATCAATTTTAGGAAGGAAAATGTGCTCATTGTTTTAATTCGTTTTTGCAGGTTTTTTGAACATATCCACGGGAAGGAATGGCAGATTATGGGCCGGGAAAATTACTGAACCTAATTTAACATATTGGCAATAAAACATGACATTTCTCAATATTATTGTTTTGATATTCATGGAGCAGTGGCCTTCCAAGCAGGGATCCTTTTTTTCAGACTCACCCCGTATTTGGCCTAACTGTCTGCAGCCACTTTGTAATGTTTGGGATTTGATTATATGGCTTTGAATTGAAATCTTCATCCTTGATTGGACAAAATTCTGAAATATCTGAAGGGTAAACAAACAATACACTCTATCAGTTTGCTGCTCTATGTACTTGCATCAATCCATGATAATGGCAGTCAACAAGTTAACACAGTTTTAAATTAAAAACATTAAGTTCTGGTGAATTTTTTTCAGAATGCTGTGAAAGAATTCTTGCAAAGACATAGTTCTTTCAAACCAAAGAGAATTGTGAAAAGATTTTTGCAAACTTTGCAATCACTTTGCATTAAGTAATATGCTTTACTGTTCTTTTTGGAGTTTGCAAGTTTGTGTGGAGTTTGAACACACTGTATTTGCATGTCTACAAATAGATTCAAATGAACTGTTGTTGCAAAGCGGCTGGTGCGAAATTGAAACTCTTTACAAACAACTTACAGGCTTGATTAAATCTAAAGCATGCCCAAACCAAACTCTACAGAATTATTTTGCTGCAAACAAAATGCAAACCCCACTTCTTACCATGGGTAGACAGCAGTAGGCAAGGAAGTAGGGATACCAGCACAGTGGTGCGGACAATGTCTGCATGCGTGCCAAGAAGGGTGAGTTTCGTTTGAATATTTGTAGAATGTTTGATTGAAACTCATGAGGTATGCGGCTGGTGTAATCTGCATAATGCAGGTTGCATAATGCAGGTTGCAGGTTGCATAAAGCAGGTTGCAGGTTATCATTATGGCCATGGGCTGTAAAGCCACAACAACGGGCCATTTCCTGGTTGAAGCTAAAATGTCGGTCTCACGGAGGTTGTCATGAGTTTGCATGTTTTTTAATTACTGATAATGAGATAGCAGATCAATACAGTCAGATATGGTGTGCCTGCGCTATTTCTTTGTTCTAATTATAGAGGAGCCTATTTACCATTGCAGACTTGCTTTAAATATTTGCAATCCAAGCTATAATGCAACAACTTGCTGTCAATGGGGATATGATTTGGATATGATTTGGAGGAAATTTTGATGAGCTGGACGTGCATGATATTTATACGTAATATTTAGCCTTTTAAAAATAGGTATTCGCATCAGATTCAAAAGGCTCGAGAGAATTATCCCATAGCAATATCTCACATAAGGACCAATTGTTCTCACATGCCAACTCATGACAAACTCCGTGTTTTCAACATTTTCGTTTCATCCAGGTTGTTGCGGCTATACAGCCCATGGCCATAAATGATAACCTGCAACCTGCTTTATGCAACCTGCAACCTGCATTATGCAACCTGCTTTATGCAGATTACACCTGCCGTGAGGTATGCGTGTAGGAATGAAGCAACGAGGACAACTATTAATTGAATGCTATTGATTGAATAAGCGTTTAACTTGTAATTTTCAATTGTTTGGAATGTTAGCGTCCTATTCCATTTCGAATTGTTGAGCATCATCTCCATGATGTATATGAAACTTTCTAATGATTTTTTTGCTTCTTCTTTTGCTGTTTCTTTGAGTGCTTGCTGATCTTTGCTGAATACCTTTATGCTGGTATTCAACGCCTTAGTTGACTAGCAGCTCCCTCACTTCCTTTACGCTCGTTGCTTGGATTGCCATATGCATCTTCTTGGTGCTTGCTTGTATTGATTGGCTGTTTGTTGCTTGCTTGTATTGGTTGGCTGCTTGCTTGCTTGTATTGCCTGGCTGCTTGCTTGTATTTGTTGCTTGCTTGGTTTCTTGTTGCTTGCTTGCTGCTCCAGGCGCGGATCTAGACCAGGTTGAACGGTTTGCACAAAGCAGTCAGATTTTCAGAATAATGGGTATTTTTATTTTGTCTCCAAACTTTTATCTTCTGGGTGAAATTAACCTGACGCACCATAGTATGGAATGGACGTGAATTCCTCGTTTAGTCTGTAAGTCAGGCTGCCTAGTGTGAGCATTATGCGAAGGCGCAATATTGAATGTCAGTGCCTACCTATCGAATCATTGCAAGTTATCTTTTCAATGCAACGTAATCCTCGCTAATTGAGTGAGAAAAGCAGTCGTCAAGCAGGCATTTGTTATTTCAATACAAATAATGTCTTACTCATGAGGGAATTTAGTGTTGCGCAAGGGAGGAAATTCTGGCCCTGTCACCCATTCATTTCGAGCTTCTGAGCCGGTCAGAACTCGGCCAAACCCGCTCAAAATTGCGCAAGGGTGTTCCATTAGTTTTACAGTACGGGTACGTAGTCAAACAACATGCATTATTCTTCAGTATTGTGAGTTGCGAGTCAATGGACGTTTGCAGTTTGTCATTTTTGATCTCCAGATGGCTACAGATCTGGAAATATTGAGAACGAATCTCACGAAATTAAGGAGCTTAAAGAAAGGAAATCGTGCTGTTTTTCTTGATAAAGTTGAGCAGGGTAAGGCATGCGTGATTGATAGATTAAAGCAAGTGAAGAGAGATGCTGCTGTAGAGGCCCTTGTGCCAGGCAGAATAACGGAACTAGATTCTTGGAAACGGACTGTCTGTAAAAGGTATGTTTAGTGGTTTGTTTAAGGTCACTTTTCTGTATATCTATTGTTGCTGAACAAAAATCTTCTGATAGATTTTATTCATATAAGTGACGTATATGGTGTCTTTTGTAATAGCAGATAAACTTTTTAATAAGACACTACTAACGAGAAATTCATCTATCAAATTGCAAAAAAATCAAGGAACTCCGGGGGAACTCCATCCAGTACTGGGAGAAAATTCTTTGAGCAAGTTTGACTTTATTTTCTTTGAGGTACGTTTTTACTTTATCCTCAGTATCATATTACTCGAAATATGGAAAAGGTTCGTTCTATTATGCTCATAGAGCTCAGGAAGTAAACATCAATATTTCATGGACCTGATAATTTTAAGGAACTTTCAGTAAAACAGCTCAAATTCTTTGTTTCTTATAAAAACTACATATAGACGGACTGTTCTGACCTTGCTTTGCCGAGGTGCCGGGTGTATAACAGTGCTTATTAGAGCCATGATGCAAAATTCTGGCCACATATGGCTGTGGATTCATGAGTCATAATTTCAGTGCGTTTGAAGATCACAACCCCCTGCCCCTCCTCCTCAAGTTTTTGTGACCTTCCAAAATGATAATCATCAATTTTCAGGCAAAAAGCCACATTTTAAATAAGCAGTGGTTGTATGTGGATGAAATATAGAAATACTTATATATTTTATATATAAGTTAAGCTTGTACAAATTTCTGTCAGTGCTTCTCCAAATGGTGAATGCCTATATAATGCTTGTTCTCTGCCTTTGATTGGTAATGAAAGTTCAACAAAAATTTGCGCTTGTTAACTTCAATTGAGTTGTATCGCTTCTCCGAGTTCTATGCCAAACATCCTCACATTGAATCTCGTTGGAAAGCTGGTGGATTGCCAAAAGATGTGAAGTCCAAGAACAGTCTCATGTCCCAATGATTTGGAGAAAATGCATCATGGGCCTTCAAAAAAGGGAAGGGTGGAATGATTCAATTCTCATACAAGCAGAAGAAAATTGCAACCTTGGGACATGGTCTCCCCTGATATGCCTAATAGCATTAGCATCGGTAATTGGTTTAACAAGTGAATCCATCTTCCCCGCTTGCTATCAAGAAAGTACGCAGCGGATAGTCAATGGCAGCATGGCCCCCAGAGTGAAGAAATCATTGTTTGCATAATCTGGGTAACCATAGTTTGGTCTAGAACTGGTACCATAAATAATGCATTTGGCTACAAAACGAACCATTGTGTACCATTGGTTGAGGAAGCTGAGGAAATGGATGTTGAAAGCGTATGTGTGGGGCTCGACAATTTGAAACAAGAATCAAACCCTCAGGACAGAAGTGAGATTGAAACGAGTAAAGACATCGAGCATCCAGTCGTAAAGAAAACAAAGCTAAGCAGAGAGGAGAACAATCCTAAGAAAAAACCTGTCTTACAGCAAAGCAAACTGGAAACTTTTTTGGGGGTGCAGATGCAGACAAAGGAAGAACGTAGCACAAAGAGCGAAAGAGGGAAGCCCGTGATGGAGATGGCCATGGTAAATATCAAAGACATTGCTCTTTTTTATGGAAAAGTTCCCTTGCTAAGCCAAGAAGAGAAGTAGGATCTTTGCCTAACTGTATGGAGACCAGAAAGAAGCTATGAGTTTCTAAGATCAAATGAATCAGGAGCAAAATGAGCGTTCAGCTTTGTTTTCCAATTTTGAGGATTTTCAAACACCGAAACTTTTCTGTCCCGCAACGTTGCACAATATTTGACTTAGTTTTCAATGTATGATACTTTTGAAACTGTTGTGATGTTTGTTAAAGTCATATCTCACTTTGAAAAATATCTGTCAATTTTTAATGAAATATGGCCTCTATACATAGAAACTTTATGCTTTGGCCCTTCTTGGATTTGAACCAAATTATTATGAACAAGGGTGTAGTGTCTGCAGGGGAAAAATGGTGGTTTGGTTCAATGGGTACGTTAATTGCTAAAACATGGTAGATGATTAACTGTTTAGCCAGCATTAAATACTTCAAGGTAGGTGGATCTGACGCGG
>REGL01001529.1:65288-78954 GCA_004194395.1 Aurelia aurita complex sp. Pacific
TTAACAACCCAAACATACGAGACTGTATCAAACAACGAAGATAAAATAGTTATGACTAATTTGAAAAAACTCGTTAATAAACACGAAGATTCGTTAACAAAGAAAGAACAAGACTTTATAATAAATTTTGAATGGAAAACAAGCAACTTTTACGTTTTGCCAAAGATTCACAAGAACGAACAGATTATTAGTCATATTGCGTCATCTGACCTTGACTTCATCGAGATTTCGCCACCTGAAGATTTGAAAGGCAGGCCAATTATAGCCGGGCCAGTATCTCCAACTCAAAGACTTAGCGAGTTCCTGGACACTCTCTTAAAACCTATCGTCACGACATTAAAAACGTACATTAAAGATGATTGGGATTTTATTCGCAAGCTCCCGCAGGATTTTGAATCGAACTCTTCCCTTTACTCATATGACGTCGTAAGTCTTTATACGAGCATACCCCACGAACTTGGACTTGAAGCCATAAAATTTTGGATTACGAAAAAGCGCACCTTGATCCTGGATCGTTTCTCTGACGCTTTTATACTCGAATCCGTAAAATTTGTTCTTGTAAATAATAATTTTCTTTTCGATGATGTCGTGTACAAACAAGTAAAAGGAACTGCTATGGGTACAAAGTTCGCACCATCATATGCATGCCTTACCGTCGGATTTTTGGAAGAAACATTACTGTTTCCAGCTGTTCTACCAAAATATTTCAGCCATCAGATTTGTAAATACATAGAAACGAACTACTTCCGTTACATGGACGACGGTTTTATTGCTTTGCCTGAAGATTTAGACCCGAATTTGTTACAACAAGCTTTAAACGAACTCAACCCGTCCATAAAATTCACCATGGAAAAGGGTAAAAAGAACGCAGATAACGTTGAATCGTTGAACTTCTTAGACATCAAAATACTTCTCCATAATGGAACAAGAATCAGCACCGACATCTTTTATAAACCAACTAACCCATACAAATACTTAAACTTTACAAGCGCCCATCCAACCCTTATAAAAAACACCATTCCCTTCAATCTCGCTAAAAGAATCGTAGTTTTCGTCTCCGATCCCCTGCTCGTGGAATTTCGTTTACGTGAACTCGAACACTGGTTACTCGACTGCAGTTACCCAAAAAATTTGATAAAGCAAGCGTTCCATCGAGCTAAACTTCAAGGCCCAGCGCCAGAACCAAAAAAGAAAGACATGATACCTCTGGTGACAACCTACTACCCAAGCCTGTCATATAACAATGTCGTAGTAAAGACCATATCAACACTGTTCAAACATTTTAAGGACCAAGGAACGAAACAAAAATTCATTAATTGCAAACCACTATTAGCCCTCAAACAACCACCGAATATCACATCAATACTCATAACCGCAAAATTTAATTTGAAAGAACATTCAAGCATCCCAGCCCCCCAAGGAATCACTTTATGTAACAATAAACAGTGCAAACTTTGCAGATTATACCTCTAGCCAGTAGACTCATTTATTACTTCAAAAAGAACAAGCTGGTCAATCAGAAGTCACGTCACTTGCAAAGCAAAAACGGTAGTGTACTTTCTTTCATGTAACTTGTGTGAAAGGAGAACGACATGCATTGGTCAAACAACAAATTTACGCCAACGTATGAACAATCATATTTCCGAATCACGCACAGGAATCTCACCGTGTATATTTCCCAAACACTTTTGGACTGTGGCGCCAAGAATAAAAACTTAAAAGAACCGTTTTTCAAAATCACCGCTGTCATGCAGTTGAAAGACCCTAAACAGTTACTTTCCCACGAAGAGAAATTGATAAAAGCCGGACATGCAACATTTAATTAGTTAAGACTAAAAAACAGTTTTTCAGGAAATTTTTAATCCATCTGTTAATTGAATCACAATATATGTATATCCATAACGTAACTTAAGAATCATTTTAGTTTTGCAAGTCACACTCTGATGAAGACACAAGTCAGAAAGGCCTCAGTGTGGTAAATATGCTGTCTTTTTTGCATCCGAACTTCTTTTATACAGTTTATTCGTACAACTTTCTACCAATATTATACTTGTGAACATATTCAGGGATTGTTTTTAAAGAAACTAAGAAATTTACCCAGCATGAAATGTTTCTTAAATTTATTTAATTTAAGTACTGAAAGTTTCTTAGCAGTTTCTTACTTTGTGTAGCAATTCACATTCATACAACATTCAACAAGTTTCTTAACTAAGCGTTTTTCCAATAACCAGCCAAATTTGGCAGAACAGAGGATCAAGCGCTTAATATGTTGGTTGGAAAGTAAAATTTCTGATATTCTAAAATAATGGAATAAATTGAATTGTACCAAGTACCCCTTGAAGCATTAAGTTGTTTCAACATATTTTCAGGTATTTGCATCATGATTTCTAACAACAGAGATGTTTTCTGTTTAATTTGCAATCAATTCAGTGACATTCAAGTGAACACAAAGCATTTCATGTCTGTAAGTGCTCAGATCTTCTAAATCAGAATTTATCTCTGAATTGTGTTGTTTTCCCGCTCTATATTAGTTAGGCATTCTTCTTCATAACTTTTGATTTTTTTGGGCAATTCCTTTGCAAAATATTGAGTAGGGGAGACCGGGGACAATTGTAACACGGGGCAATTGTAACACTGGCTCTCACACCTAGCAGAAAAGTGCAATAAATCTGATTTTTGCGCAGAACATGCTCATTCTAACCCTCTACATATGACTTGAGATACAGGAATATTCATCCAAGTTTGTGAAATTATCGGGGGAAAAACATGTTTTTGAGCACAAAAGTAAAAACGTACTTCCACCGTAATTTTTGTTTGAGAGATTTTGCTCTTGAGTAAAAAAGTTCATTTTCACATGACAGCTATGACATCTATTTAGGATCAAAACTACGTTAAAATGGTCAAGCTCCACAGCTTATGAGATGTGGAAATGGGGTATAATGAAAGCTGACCAGGTCAGGGGCAATTGTAACACGCTGTTACAATTGCCCCGGTGTAAGTTGACCGATGGCTTGGTCTTGATTCAATTTCTATCCGAGGCGAACAGCATGCATCCATGCAGTATTATAGAGTTGAATTTTTGAGACTTTTAAGCAATAATTCCTTTGATATAAAACACTTTTCTCACAATTGATTCATTTGTTCAATTGATTCATCAAGCTTTATAACAAAGAAGCAACAAGTCTCGAGATCTGAAATAAAGCAAGCTCTCCAACGTATAGTGCACATTTTCTCAACCTCAGGGGAGGGATGATGAATTGAAATATTTAACATCAAAGATCTTTTGTATTTTCATTTATCTCGAACATGGTTCGTAGCAGAAAACAGATAACAAACCGAGCAGAAAATCTGCATTTACTGCCAGAGGCAGCACGATGCGTTTTAAATCAGGCAAAATCCGTACAATGCATTGCCAAAGAGATGAATTTATGTCACGTAACCCTGTCAAGATATTGCAATGAATTAAGAAATATGGAAGTTCCAAAAGCGGGCTACAATTCCCACACAAGCGTATTTTCAAAGGATCAAGACAAGTCTTCGGGCCAATAAACACTTCTTTCCCTATATTAGCTTCGAAATCCCTGGTCTCACTGCAGATGAAGAGAAGAGTGGATACCTAGAATTCATATGTTTTGTGTTGAGAAACAAAAATATGATTCTCTGTACAGATTTTAAAGATGTGTCACAATTGCCCCGACCATGTGTTACAATCGCCCCGTGTTACGGGGCAATTGTAACACTTTACCGCTGGTTTTAAAACTTTCACGATGACACGAAAGTTGGTTCAACATGAATGAAACTTAGTTCTATCTCATTCCAACAGATGCTAGTATAACATTATCTACCCCCAAGAACGCTATTGACCATTATTTAGACGTTATGGTTGATTTTCCAAAAAGTGTTACAATTGTCCCCGGTCTCCCCTATGTTTGCAGCATGGTTCAAGTCTGATACCAACTTGTTATGAGTATGATTTGAGCATGTTTGAGAGCTTGATTCAAGTAAGTATTTTGCACCACTTGCGCTACCTTGCAGCATGCACCCGCACAACTGGCTCCGGTAAACATGCTCTGCAAATTGATTTGAACTCTCTTGAGACTGACAAGAATCTAAAGTGAGATTGTTATCATACTGAAAACAGTCACCATTCAAGTTCATTTCCAGTTCAAGCAGATGATAATGGATTTTCCTTTGGGAAAACAAATCTTTGTTGCTGTGTTTGTTTTAAAGATTGAACTGAAGGCAAACTCAAACAAGATTGATTTGGAGTCTGGTTGAGAATAATTCTAGTACAGGATTCTTGCAAAGCTTGATCAAGCTCTAATTGGGTTAATATACTCAATTAAAGCTCCTTCAAGCCATGATCCTGTCAAGATTGTGCAAGTTTGTTGCAAGATCAGTCCTTTGAGAGATAGCAATGATGGCATCTTTTTAAACCCTTTTTTCACAAATGTCACAAGCAGAACATTACCAAAATATGGTTTTGTTATAGGGCAGAGCCTAGTACACAAAAAAAAAAAAAAAAAAAAAAAAATCTGCAAATTAATTGGAACTCTCTAGAGACTGACAAGAATTTAAAGTGAGATTGTTATCATGCTGAAAACAGTCACCATTCAAGCTCATTTCCAGTTCAAGCAAATGATGCTGGATTTTCCTTTGGGAAAACAAATTTTTGTTGCTGTTTTTGTTTTAAAGGTTGAACTGAAGGCAAACTCAAACAAGCTTGATTTGTTGTCTGTTTGAGAATAATTCTAGTACAGGATTCTTGCAAAGCTTGATCAAGCTCTAATTGGGTTAATATACTCAATTAAAGCTCCTTCAAGCCATGATCCTGTCAAGATTGTGCAAGTTTGTTGCAAGATCAGTCCTTTGAGAGATAGCAATGATGGCATCTTTTTAAACCCTTTTTTCACAAATGTCACAAGCAGAACATTACCAAAATATGGTTTTGTTATAGGGCAGAGCCTAGTACACTTCAAAAAAGTAGTTAGGATTCTTCTGTTCTGCTTGTAGCATTTTGAGCAATTTCAGCATTTTCTCAAAATCAATAAACACAATGAATACCTACAATTTTCAAAAGGTTTGAACATAAATTGAACATTGAGCATTATTATTGCTCATGAAAATCAACTACAGGATGTAATCAGCCTCTTGGTTCAATTCAGGACGTTGCAGGATGCATTATATCAAATACCTTGGACCAAATTTGGTTGTGACTGATTTTGTAGCCAAGGAAATGTAGGCCTAGTTTGCTTCTACTGAAGGTATTTTATCAAATTTGGTGCCAAAATGCTAGAGAATCATCAGTCTTCAAATGCAAAAACCACGGCCAGGGCCATGGTCCCCCACTTCTTTGCAAATTATACCGTTCTGAAAGGCAGATCATTATGTTGTGTTGTGGTATTTTTTTTGCATCAAGTTGCCCCCCCCCCCACTTTCCTGATTTCCTCGGAGGCCCTGATAAGAATTGTTATTTCGTTTTTCGAAAGTTGATTTTTTCGCTGTAGTGCCTGCTAGTAAATGTTGGATGCTTGATCCTCCAAAACTTTCTGCTTTTGACGTCCAGACTGGATGCGCTGCAGAAGTCTGAGACATTCTCAACAAATATACTTTGCCGTGGTGGGCCTAGGCCGGACGACGACCTCCACTTGTTGAAAAGCAGCGTTCACGTTACATTTTCTTTTTCCATCGAGCAAATTAAAGTCTTCGCGACCATCCTTCAACGAAATATGCTTTAAGCAAAGAATGCATGAAGACATATTTGATGCAGTGGTGAAAATGATTGCTTTTTCACGCGACATTTGGTTGCAGACTTGTCGACCACGAAGGATGACTATATCGTGTGGTCGAGGCATATTGACGAGCATTTCAATCCAACACTGCACAAACAGGCTGCAGAACCGCAGAACGGCAGAACCGCTAGCGGCAATTTTTGTCCAATCAAAATCCAAGTTGCTCCCCAAACTTTCTGGGGAACTGATTGATGAATCACGTTCATCCAAATGAGGCTGGACAAGCGTTTCGAATTTGTTGCGCAGACTCTACACTTTAGGATTGTCGAGGCTGCACGCAGGCTACTTCTACAAAGCATTGACGTTTTTTGCAAATAGCTTCTTGAATGCAGATGAATCTTCATGATGTGCCTCACAACAGAAATATGTGCCTTACCAACAGTTGGCTCTTCTTCTGCAGTTTCTTCAGTTCTTGCACCTTGCCACTTCTAAACCCGATAACATCCAAGAAACTACTCTTTTGCTCTTCCTCGTCACCTTTTATTTTCTCATTCATTGGCTCATATTGGCTGAGTTATAGTAGCTAGCTCATAGCAACATAGCTGAATTCTGAACACTTAGAACCTTCCGTTGCTAAGGTCTCTTGCAATGCAAGGATGCTTTCTTTCAACTCAGTCCTGCTTTCAAATGATTTGGAAGCCAGCACGCATAGGGCACGCATTGTTGTGACGATTCAGCGAGAAAAATCATGGTCCAAGTTTAAAACATCAATGTCTGACAACAATAAAGCCACAGAGGAAAGACGTTATTTGAAAATCTTGATTTGAATAAAGTGTCTTTTTTGGTTTGCTATGCAGTTATGGCAGAGTATCAAGACGACAATGGTATATTTTGCACTACCATTGCAAGAAAGGATGCATGGAAAGAATGAGTACAAAAAGGCGAACTCGCAGTGTACATTCTAATGCTTCTGTGATGGAAAATATTCTCAATGAAATGGCGCTTATAGTCCAGGCGGTGGAGGGGGGTGTGGTAAGAAAATGATGGAATTTATATGGATGAGTGTTTATGGTCAATTCTGGGTCGCTGATTACGAAAATCGATGTTATACGGCGAATTTCCGGGGCCTTCAGCCTCGTTTTCACGAAAAAGCCTCGTTTTCAGCAAAACACGTAAAGCCATTTAAATTCAAGAAGCTGTTTAAGCTGCCACCTATAAATCAAGGCAAACATCAGTAACATGCTAAACATTAAATTTTCTTACTAAAAATTAAGTTTTCTAACTTCCGGTCACGTGATATGACGTCACAGTACTCAAAATACCATATCAATGGAATTTTTTTTCTAAAGTAGTTTTATTTTAATTAGCAACGACAGCAAAACTATTTTATATCTTCAATCTCTTCCAACTCACATTTATCTTCAGAAACATTAAAAATCTTGGTTAATAGTGTCAACAGCTGCCTCTTGTAGGCGTTCATCAATGTCTTCCGGTAAGCAATCCTGACTCGACATAATGATCCGTCTTCTCTCTAACCATGTCTTTCTGGATGGTCCATATCTCTACTATGAGTCTGTCAGCGTAACAACGTAAAGACTCTTTTTGTAGTTTGGCTCTTTTACAGTGAAACTCTAGGCTTCTTTGGCAAGGTATGTCATCAAAGAGAGGTAAATAGATAATGTTATCATCTTTCTCGTATCTTTGCCAAAAATGTTTCTTCTGGCGTCATTTACTGACTCCAGTCTTCGGATACAGGCAACAAACAAATATTTCCAATGTTAAAAACATTTCTTGGCTTAGTTCTGCTTCGTCTCCGAGGGTTGTAAATGTAGCTTTAATCTCCATGACACGTTGTTTCGCTGTTTCATCGTTTACTTTCTTTCCGAAAAAACATGATACGTAGTCATTTGCCAGTAAATGCGTGTAAGCCAATGAGTGCCTTTTGCTGCTGAATGGTAAGACTACTTGAGGCATATCATGGATCTTTCTTTCTTTTTTCCCTGTGGCGCTATCGATTAATACCTTGATACCATTAAATTGACAGACGACGAAAAGGACCAAGATATCAATATCATCAGATATTGAACAAATAAGGACTGATTTATCCTGATACATATTTGCTGCTTTCACAAGTGCTATATCTGCTTCTTCATGATTGCTTCGGAGCTCGTCTGTAATATTCATGTTATGAGATGCTCTTTCGCTGCAGTGAGCCTTGTTTGAGAAGAAGATAATCCTTCCTTATAAATCTTCTTTACTTTTTTATTATTGATCTCTTGATGGCGCTGAAAAGGGATTCCATGTTTTCACCATTTCGCAGGAAAACTCCGAAGTCTGAAGGGATCTTCATATCTGGACTGATCTTTCACCTTCATCACAGAGTTTTCTCACGCCGCCTTTGATGCTGTTCTTTGTCGAATGCATGATCAAATCTTTGAGGGTAGCTATCTTATTTTTTCCACTGTGCCGTGAAATCTCCTTATGGCAGCAGCGAGGTCTATAAAGTATATATAAAGGGGTTTTTTCCATCTGGTAACTCGTTGAATTCCAAACATCAAGATCATTGATTGCAGCATCAAATAGCTTGCACTCAATTGATTGCGTATTGCACCNTGTCAATCTTGACTCAACGCTGTCCATCATTTCTTTTCCATTGGATTCTAAAGTTGTAAGTGAGATATAGAAAGCATCACTTACGGGACGTCCAAATAACAAATTTGTACAGCTTGCCCGATTTCAGATCATGTTAGAATGGATACAAAAATGGAGTTCTTAGAGTAGCAACAGCCTTCTGTACCACCTTTTCAGATTTCTAAATTTCACAAGGTCAAAGACATTTGCCTGTTTTTCGTGTTTTTCTGGTGATATTGATATGTTGGTGCTTCTTTTTTTTCAAATATCAATTTAATGCTATTGAGGTATTAATCGATAGCGCCACAGGGAAAAAGAAAGAAAGATCCATGAAATGCCTCAAGTGGTCTCACCATTCAGCAGCAAAAGGCACTCATTGGCTTACACGCATTGACTGGCAAATGACTACGTGTCATGTTTTTTCGGAAGAACGTAAACAATGAAACAGCGAAACAACGTATTATGGAGATTAAAGCTACATTTACAACCCTCGGAGACGAAGCAGAACTAAGCCAAGAAATGTTTTTAACATTGGAAATATTTGTTTGTTGCCTGTATCCGAAGACTGGAGTCAGTAAATGACGCCAGAAGAAACATTTTCGGCAAAGATACGAGAAAGATGATAACATTATCTATTTACCTATCTTTGATGACATACCTTGCCAAAGAAGCCTAGAGTTTCACTGTAAAAGAGCCAAACTACAGAAAGAGCCTTAACGTTGTTACGCTGACAGACTCATAGTAGAGATATGGACCATCCAGAAAGACATGGTTAGAGTGAAGACGGATCATTATGTCGAGTCAGGATTGCTTACCGGAAGACATTGATGAACGCCTACAAGAGGCAGCTGATGACACTATTAACCAAGATTTTAATGTTTCTGAAGATAAATGTGAGTTGGAAGATTGAAGATATAAAATAGTTTTGCTGTCGTTGCTAATTAAAATAAAACTACTTTAGAAAAAAAAATTCCATTGATATGGTATTTTGAGTACTGTGACGTCATATCACGTGACCGGAAGTTAGAAAATTTAATTTTTAGTAAGAAAATTTAATGTTTAGCATGTTACTGATGTTTGCCATTGATTTATAGTTGGCAGCTTAAACAGCTTTTTGAATTTAAATGGCTTTACGTATTTTGCTGAAAACGAGGCTTTTTCGTGAAAACGAGGCTGAAGGCCCCGGAAATTCGCCGTATAACATCGATTTTCGTAATCAGCGACCCATAATTGACCATAAACACTCATCCATATAAATTCCATCATTTTCTTACCACATCCCCCTCCATCGCCTGGACTATTACAAGATGTGCGGAACAGTGAAATTATCTATTTCAAGAAATATTTAACAAAAGTTCTTCTAGCCATTAAATTATAAGATAAGATACAGACCATAGGACAGAGTTGCTTTCTTTCAGTTGTTCATAGTTTCCATCGTTGGTAGTCTGAGGAAAAGATGTTGTTGCCATGGTAACCCTGCCATCTTAGAAAATATCTGGAAATGCTGACTTTTATTTTCATTTTATATTCTTTAAACATGGTAACCCCGTCGACAAAGGTTGTTTTTCAGGTGGCCGTGACAAAAACTTACAATTCAAAACTTACAAGTTAAAATCTACAAACGAAAATAAATACTCTAATTAGAAAACTAAAGTGAAATTGAATTGAAATTAATGCATAGTGATCAAACCGAGAGCGGCAGTTCACAATCAGACCGGACCAGAACAAATCAGATTCCACGCCCAACCTGAAATGCCACACTTCCATGCAGCACCCCATGGTAGGCAAAGAATCCGACCGACCCCAGTCCAGTCCAACTGCATCCCACCACCAAATGATCATGCTTTAAAGTCAATGTTTGAAAGTATATAAAGAGGGCGCTTGCTTAACCTCAGGTGCAAGGCTGTTCCACAGATGCAAACCACGATATGAGAATGACTTTTGCCCATGACTTGTTTTAAAATATCGTTACAATTTTGTTTCAATAACGTTTTAATAACGTTTCAAGAGCTAAGAAAAACAATATTTTACCATTTTAATTGTTCAAACATTAATCCAATTAAGAAAATGCACTATAGTTCCAGGGAGATCCAGAATAAGCTAGTTTTTGGGAATTGTTCATTGAGATCAAGGTACTGCATTTCAAATTATAGATAAACTCTAAAAATCAAACTAAACCCTCAGTAAAGTAATGCAGTTATGATTATTAAATTGGTGCTATAGTCTTTGTATTGTGATGTTTCAAAGATCTTCCTGATCCACCAGGTAGAAACACATGCACGCTGTATGGTCGCTAATCAGACACTCGTAGGAAAATAATTGCAATAAACGGAGTGAATGAACTGTACCTCTAGAATTTTCGATTTTGCCACTTCCAGACTCCATCACATCGTTTTCATACTGACCATCATCTTCATCGAATGAATTGTCTTGCCCAGCCAAGTTCCATGGAGATTTTTCTTCAAATGCTCTTAGAGTATCATCATCCCGTAGGGTTACACGCGGAAGTTCGCTATAAGCCATCTATGAACAATAAAACAAAGTGCAGATACTATATAAATGCTCTCTGTAGTATTGAAAAATGCTAAGCACAAGAGTATATAAGTCATTTGCGAAACAGTGTGTTTCTAAATGAAGAAAACAAATATCATATAGGTAGTAAGCTTTGTAACTTCAAGCTACTATTTCTTGGCTATTTGCAATATGCCGGGATCTAACTGTTTTCCTATAGCTCACAAGATCAATCTGTGTAGGATGGATAACCCATTTAAAATTTTTGAAACAGCCATGATACGTGATTTTCACATTTTGTCTCGACGTTGCACAAATATGTCGAAAGCAGATCTCGCTCTTCATTCCTTTTTGGATAAATCTTATACGTAGTTATGGTACAACCAAAATCTATGCAGAGTAAATTGGTTTTTGGCCATGGAACCACGATTATTCTCCAAAACAATGCAAAATAGGTATCATTCGAAAGAGTTTAGCAAGCAAAGCTTGATTCTTGCAAGTGTTTAAATTGTTGGCAATTTAAGGGGGCTTTTTCCCTTGGGAATTGTAGGAAGTTTTTGCTTCACAAATTTTTCCAACCTCCTATATATCATTCGAAAGTGCAGCTCTTCGCAAACAGGACTATGAAGTTAGACCTTGCATAAATGACTGGTTTGACCGTCGCCTGTCATAGAATGCACTATGGACAGTTTCTCTTTTTATAATATGGCAGTGAAAAAATACAAAACTACAAAAAAAGTTAACAACAATTAAGTGAAGCTAATACAATTTTAAAAAATTTGCAAGAAACCTATGATTGATTTGCTATTTTCTAAAGCAATTTAAAATCAATTTTAGACAAAAGTTGCTCTTTTTTGCGTACAACATAAATAAATGCTGACATCAACAAAAATATCAAAGCTACGAAGCAAAACATTCAAATTGAGAATCACAAGGATCTGGTCGTTCTACTTTTAAAATCTATATCAATATGTTTTATCAATCTGGAGATACAACGCGACAAAGTCCATGTGGTTTTATATCCAAATTAGCAACATTTCCTGACGTCAGCACTTAATCACGTGACATACATAAAAAATTACGTCATCTTGCTTTCCTTGTCGTTTTTGTTACTTGTGCCAAGTTTCAAGTCTCTAGCCAACCTCGTCCCCAGGGGCTTTTGTCATATTGGGACGGAGGCCCTGGGATCGGCTGGTCAAACTATTATTATTATTATTATCAAATATGAACTAAACCGCCATCTTATTAACAGAAAATAAAAGTATAAAAACAACACTGTTAAAAATTTCGTACGTTTCGATTTAAAAATCCTCTTCAGCTAAACTTTATAGAGCAACCGAGCATTTTATATCCTACGGTAAACAACCTAGATTAACTTGAAAGCCAAAAACTTTAAATCCATCCTAAGAAAGCGTGACTATCATTGAAATAAGACCCAAATGGGGATAAAAATGATGCTAGAGTTTGAACTTTTTTGGAGTAAACAAGTTTGACGCATTCTTATAGTTTAAAGCGTTAGCTAAAATTCACCCCATTGGATCAGACCAATCACTGACCCAACCCCCAAGAGACCCAGAATCACCCGCCCCTAGAAAAGACCCCCATTACAGTCTCCCAGGAGGCTGGGAGCACTGAGAAGGCAAACAACAAGATTCAGTCGCAAAACTCCGCGGCCCTCCCCCCCCCATGACCCTTCCACGACTCGCTAACTGCTGAGTCAAGAATAGCATGATAGGGGATTCCACCCTACCGCCACGTGTAAAAGCAAAAACAAACTTCTTGTACGCGTGTTGCACGATGTTTCACTAAATACAAACAACTAACAGTATAAATAATCGAGCTTTGAACAGAGTTTTATTTTGTACGATGTTTCGGGCTTAAACCCATTATCAAGTGAAACATCACTTGATAATGGGCTTTGAAACATCACTTGATAATGGGTTTAAGCCCGAAACGTCGTACAAAATAAAACTCTGTTCAAAACGTGTAAAAGCACACGAAGTAATAGGAGAAGCCCGCAAAGCCACACCCACCAAATCTTCTGGATATAATTGCAACTGCAGATTTCAGGCCACCCCGCACGCAAACATGTCCAACTCCACATCTGCAGCCCGTTCATTCAGGCCCCTTGGCAAGAAAGTCCCCAACTGATATTGCCAAAATAATTCCTTTCGGCGCAACGAAAAACGTTTTCTGCCCCATCAATAATTCTTATACTGACATCAAATCTCCCGCGGTGATCTGCTTTGAAAAAATGGCTAAAAAAATTCGCCTGCGGAATCATTTTCCCCCTGTCAAGCGTGCCTTCTTGATTATTAATGGGGCAGAAAACATTTTTTCGTTGCGCCGAAAGGAATCATTTTGGCAATATCGGTTGGGGACTTTCTTGCCAAGGGGCCTGAAGGAACGGGCTGCAGATGTGGAGCTGGACATGTTTGCGTGTGGGGTGGCCTGAAATTATAAAATTAAACAAACACTTATGTGTGCAGTTTGATTGGGATTATTTTCCATATCTAGAACCAGAGCGATGTGGGATTTATGTGAGCGACGCGGCGACCTTCGGCCTGATTAAAAGACATACCAGGAGCAGCTGCCAGTCCTAAAAGCTAAGTAAAATGACGTTTCCTACGATAAAAGGGGGTTAAATACGTTGTTTGGGAAAGTGGGCACATAAATCCCACATCGCTCTGGTTCTAGGTATGGAAAATAATCCCAATCAAACTGCACACGTAAGTGTTTGTTTAATTTTATAATTATTTTCCATACAAGAACCCAGACCTCTGTCTGGTATT
>REGL01001531.1:15295-31404 GCA_004194395.1 Aurelia aurita complex sp. Pacific
CTCTACAGTACTGGGAATGAACACACTTCCTACAAGGTAAGCGCCCTTGATTAAATCAAATTATCTCTATTGTTCCTTTTGCTCTAACAATAAGATATTAAGTTATGATTATCATGATTATTGCCATCATGATTGAAACAATAAAATGAGGCCCTAAATTGAAATTTTTTGTTTCAAATTGAGTTGGATATCATCAAATACGCGTGTAAGCATACGTTGGCAGATAATGAAATTAATATATGCAAAATTTAAAAAAAATATACAAATTTTTGACTACAGAATAGATTTTTTGATTGCACAGTAAAACATTGGTTTCAATGGTTAAGGTGCAATATCTAGAATCTTGCAATTTGCATCATTCGATACAGTATAGCTATAAAGTCAAAGTAGCGGAATCTTGGCATCCTGCTTTGCGTATTTAGCATTGGGAAAAATGTGCAAAGCCGCTAGGTGAGATAGGGTTAAGACCGATAGAGTAGAAAAATGCTGATAAGGGGTCTATATGGGAAGGAGAATTCCACATTCGATTCTGCTTCATCATATATTTGCCATTGAAATTTTAACTCTATTTCTAAAACTGAGAATTGTATCGAATTTCACTTTCAATGGCAAGTAAATCATGGACCAGTATTGAACGTAGAACTCTCGTTCCCATGCAAACCCCTTATCAGCATTTTTGACTCATGGAGTGCAACGGAGTTGAGTCAATGAGATAGTACCAATTTTTAGGTCTTAAAGATCAGTGATTTTACCAAACAAAATTTTTACATCTACGTCTGCCTTTGACTGACAGATTAACATTTGACCGTTGAATATCACCCCAGACTTTTATTTACCAGCCTGTCAAACGTGCTAAGTTTTTGAATGACCCGGCAAGATAAAAGCTGACTCAAGTCAGCTGCCTAAGGAGTAGAAGTGTTAAAAAGAAAAAAGTACAGTACAGAATAATTAGTTACAAATATTTATACGCAGATTTATACAATTTTTTCAATGTTTACAATTTCAATTTCTCGGTATTTACAGTGCAAAATGTCTATCCGCTCAAGAACCCAACCTTAGCTAACAACATCCCTTTCCTTTTCATATTTCGATTCTCCTCTTAAAGATGGAGAGGGCATCTGAATTGTTCTCTGTTATTAGAAAGCGCCTGCCATAATCTAAACCCAAGAAACGATATCGTCTATAAGCCATAGACACCGCAAACTTTGATGGATTGCAATAAAAACACGCAAGATGCAAATAAAAAACCTTTTTCTTTCGTGATAAAGTGCCACGCAAGTTCATTTCACTAAGTTTCTGCTATAAAAGGCAGCTATCCAGGTTTTATGTTACTTATCAAGCAACCTTGCTTATATTTAATATGGCTGTCGATTAGAAACGCTATCTGTGCATGAAATACCGGAAATAATACTTCTTCAACCTTATTCATGTACTTTATTTTAGGGCCTGTTTATATGAGTAGAGCAAGCCTCGTCTAGGCGGGATGACGGGCTGGCCTCGTAACGATGCATGTTATGATGTATCATGAGATTTTGAAAGATAATGGCTTGACAAAGACTTTGACATGTAAACATTGAACTTACGCCTTCGCAAATCAATTGTCTTCACCTCCGTCAACCGGGCCAGCCCGCCTGATACTGTTTATACGATCCCAACCTCACCGGGATCCCGCCTACCCAGTTCACAAATCTCGGTTAATCGGGCTGGCCCACTGCTCATATAAACGCAACTTGATTCAACAAAGGAGGTCTTTGTTCACTCAGAGACTAGCCCACCTCGTATACACAGGCCCTTAGTATATGTTGTTTAACCAAACAATTGATCTGTCCATCACGAGAAACATTTAAGGGGACCTTGAATGATTTAAATTTAGCTTGGAATCTATACTACGAAACTGAAGAAGAAGAAATAATGAGAGAATGGGATACTTTGTAGCTTTTTAGATCTATCAGTGAAAGTGCATTAGGAGGATGCTTGTTTGCGATTCAAAGCACGTATCATAATGTTTGTGAGTCATAATGCTTGCCAATCATAATGCTTGCAAGTTTCGTCTGAGAAGAGACACCATTTTGATGTCATACAGGAATCAACTGCTAAACAAAAGGACGATTCTTACTTGTACACGTGGGCTGTTCGCCTGACCATTTTCCATCAGGATAGCACTTGCGTACTGCTGGTCCATTCAGTTCGTATCCAGATGAACATGTGAAAGTAACTTGCAATCGTGATCTTGAAACTTGGCCATTTGCAACATTTGGTATATACGGACATGATATTTCTAGGGGAAATTTCAGGGAAATAGTTAGACTTTCATGTGCCATTTAGTACTGCTTCCAAAGCATTTTGGTGTTGCTAAGACCTAAGTATTACGGTAAATTTCACACAATAAATTCAAAATGAAAAGGTTCTTCAAAAATAAAGACAGTTGCTGTCGCTTCATCAAAACAAAATTCTAACTGAAAGTATGGTTGAAAATGTTGTCTGGATCATTTCGAACCTTTTTCGAAGCTTGGACAGGGACTGTGGAGCCATACTGAGTGAAGAAGGCTTGCATTGTTTTAAAATCTTTNATTAGGAGGATGCTTGTTTGCGATTCAAAGCACGTATCATAATGTTTGTGAGTCATAATGCTTGCCAATCATAATGCTTGCAAGTTTCGTCTGAGAAGAGACACCATTTTGATGTCATACAGGAATCAACTGCTAAACAAAAGGACGATTCTTACTTGTACACGTGGGCTGTTCGCCTGACCATTTTCCATCAGGATAGCACTTGCGTACTGCTGGTCCATTCAGTTCGTATCCAGATGAACATGTGAAAGTAACTTGCAATCGTGATCTTGAAACTTGGCCATTTGCAACATTTGGTATGTACGGACATGATATTTCTAGGGGAAATTTGAGGGAAATAGTTAGACTTTCATGTGCCATCTAGTACTGCTTCCAAAGCATTTTGGTGTTGCTAAGACCTAAGTATTACGGTAAATTGCACACAATAAATTCAAAATGAAGAGGTTCTTCAAAAATAAAGACAGTTGCTGTCGCTTCATCAAAACAAAATTCGAGGTGAAAGTATGATTGAACATGTTGTCTGGATCATTTCGAACCTTTTTCGAAGCTTGGGCAGGGACTGTGGAGCCATACTGAGTGAAGAAAGGGGAGGGGATTGAAGGCTTAAATTGTTTTAAAATCTTTGTTCCCGTTGAATTTATTTTTCATTCACTCTGAGCCCCTTCAGTTCTTAAACACTCTGCAACTTCTGTAAAGGTGGAAGTCTAAATATGGCCTGACAAGAAGGTTTGAAATTACTCTTCATCGTAAGTGGCGATTTAGATCAATTGAAGCGACGCCGATTAGGCACCGCAATAAAAAACCAAGCATAAAGGACATATGGGCTTAAGATTTGTCATCAAAAGTCAATCTCCATCCTGCAGCTTTGGAAAGTAGTTAACTAACAATATCCCCATTCTAAGATCAGTACCGGGTGTAACAATGGGAATTTAATGCGATGCCTTATTGATAGAAAACAAATAGGAAAACCGAGATCCTATATCAGTAAGGAGAGACCCAAAATCAGAGTTCAATTTTAGGATAAAACCAAAGCTGAACTAAAAATAGTAGCATATTATTGCTGCTGTCCATATAAGACTTGAATCTGCTCAAACAAGACTTATTTCTAAGTAGGCTAAGAAAAGACTTCTAGCTACAGCTAAGTTAGGCCTAATATGCATGCATCATCCAGGCATGTGACCTCTAGTCAACATCCCTTTCGGAGGACAATGATGTTAGTTGCTTATTCAAGTATCTGGAAGGAAACCCATGCAGATTTTGACCTCACACGACAAAGTATAATTTCAGTAACCAAATGGAAACTGTCAGCAAATGCCTTATTTGGGAAACCAAACGCTCCCAAATGACAGAAGAACACTTACGGTCACAGGTCCTCTTGTTTGCGTTAAGTGTGTATCCAGTTTTGCAAAGACATTTGTAGCTTCCAAGAGTATTTACACAATCTTGTGCGCATCCATGGCTTCCTCCTTGACACTCATCTTTGTCTATGGAGAAGAGGATAAAATTTAACTATTGCCATAGAACGAGGGCAGAGTCTGCAACGTTATCATTGCTGTCTTTTCTATTATTTATACATTCTGCTAAAAATTCACAGTGCATATTTACGTAATTACTATACTTATAAACTACTCTACTCTACTACAAGGGCAAGACCATGGGGAGCAATAACTATGTCTACCCACAGCTGCACGATCATTGCATTCCTTTAAGCTCAGCTACTGAAGCAGATAAAAAACTTGAAGTGGCAGATGGTTAAACGTTTCTTTCTACTTTTGATATATCCTAAATTTTACATTTAACTGGTTTCACATAAACAACGACTGCTTATTATGCTTCAGTTTTCCATAACTTTCGCTTTCAATCCTTCTTACTAGTAATCTGAGAGTTGCAACGAATCCAAATGGCTAAAAGTTTGTGGACAAATTAAAGATCAATATAGGACTTTTTAGCGGCTATATCATAGTAAAATTTGCTAATAATTTTCGATATAGATTTAGACTTTTCTAAACTGACATTGGTTCATTAAATGGGTCTGTGTAAGGATTTGAAGGTCATATTTTCTTAACACGGAAAAGTAGTACTGTATATAAATCACAAAATTTAAGAAAAATAAACTGTGGACGTTTTTTCATGGAATGTCAGACGTTTTTGTATACATTGTGGACAACTGCGGGTGTCTCAAAAAATATGTATACGGATTTGGTTAACTCTAACGATGTGAATCTAGCTTCAATCAATGTTTAATCACTCTAAAAATGTTCCTCAATAGTTAATTTGAACATAGGTACCTCGTTTCTTGGTATTGGTACTTTGAGAGCAGACATGTTAATCTTAAAAGCTCAAATTTGCCTCTTCCTGCAAAGCAGAGCTTTAGCCTTTCTGCCTAAGCAAATTCTTAAGGCACAGGATATAAATCAACAATAGCCTTTATAACCTTTGAACAATACTAGATCTGGTGTTACTCTGTTCTCCAGAAGTCACCCCCCCCCAGTCATCCATTGGGCAGTTTCTTAATTCTTCATCAATTTTAGTTGTAAATTTCAATTTGCTTCAGGAACTTGCTTAGGCCAAGAGGCCAAAGTTCGGGTTTGCAGGTGGACGCAAATTTGAGCTTTCAAAATTGATATTTTTGCTCTCAAATCACCAATACCAACACACGAGGTATCTATGTTCAAGTCAACTATCCAGGAACATTTCGAGATTGATTAGCCATTGATTAAAGCTAAATTCACATCGCTGGATTCAACCAAATCTGTATACTTGTTTTGGACACCCGGAACAAAACACTATTTATCGAAAGTTTACTTTGCTTATTTTATGGTGTAAATCATGCTTTATTTTAAATTTCCAAAAGGGAAACCAGGACTAAAGCATATATCAATGCAATCAGTTACATTTCTAGCTAGAACAAAGGGTGACAAAAAACATGGGATCAACTCTCTGAGATTTAGGGGAGCTCTGCTGTTGAATACCACAGACAATGGTATAAAAAATGTAAAGCCGTTTAGAGCCTTCAAAATGGAAAGTTAAAACTTGGGATGAAACTAGTTGCCTTTTGTACAATTAGTAAATAGAAATTAAACTCCTTTTTTGTAAATTTTGACATTTATTACTTCACGATTATTGTAGATCGCTAGTGTAAAAAGGTATAATTACTTCTTTTAAACTATGCAAATGCCACCTTTAGATTAATGGATGAATGAATGCACGAATGAATGAATGAATATATGAAGGAATAAACGAATGAATGAATGAATGAATGAATGAATGCATGAATTAATGAACGAATGCATGAATGAATGAAAATACCCTACAGTTTTGGTGCACTAGGTATTATGCTGCGTATTTCATATTCGTAGTTTCTGCTTCATATCTCAAGTTTAAGGAATGTTTAAAAAAAAATCTGGATTAAAGTCAACTTACCTACGCATGACAACTTTCCATCTAATACATAGCCACTGTTGCAGACACACTGGAAACTACCAGGTGTATTAACACATCCTTGATTGCAGCCACCATCGTTAACAGCACATTCATTGATATCTAGGTAATTAAGTTGGATGATTGCGAGCATATTTCACATGCTACAGGAACCCGCAAACAAGGATAAACAGTTCTAAGAAACAGTTCTACCAACTTATAATTTTCCAAAAACATTGATAGCGTTTTGCAATACCCAAGCCTGGCAGAGAAATGAAGGATGTCCGCAATAATGAACTCAATTCATAAAACTTAGCCAGGAAAATAGAACATAGCTACCCGGCTTAACATTGCAAAATTATTATACATGAACAATTTGAAGAATAATAACTTCTGATTATGTCCTGATATAAAATAAACCATGACAAATGTAATTTAAAGGGGCATTCCTCGAAAATTAAATGCATGCAGAGATTCATTTTGTGATCCCGATCGAGAAACAGATTATGTCAGCCCTCGGAAATCGTTTTCCTTTCCTCGATCGCACTTCTCAAACGCGAGATATGGAAGGAAACATTTGACCAATTTTAATTTCAATACCCTACCATTTTATGCATCGTTCTCGGCGAACAAAGGTAGAATATTTTCGTTATTGTCTGTCGGTCGGTCATCGGCGGGTCTTGATAGGCTCGTTTCGCGTCGCTCGTTGAATTTAGTTTGAATGTTTTGTTGTAGTCATTCATTCATGTGTCCATGGTCGACTACGCGCAAGAGAATTGATCGGCTTTACCGAGAATTCTCGTTTTCTGTCTCGGATTCAAATTCCAGGATATGGCTGAGTTCTCGGGCTCTATTTTGAAAAACACCTGTTTCGTTTTTGGCCGGTTTGAGCTTTATTCAAGTTGGAGAAACATTGGAAAATGTTTATATTGATAAGCATGTTCGTTTTAAAAGCAAACAACGCAGTTCACCGATATCCAGTTTTTTTCTGCGGAATGCCCCTTTAAAGTCTGTCTTACATTAGATGTCATGTGAAAATGTCCGCATAAAAAACTATTGAAGCGTTTTGCAAGAGCAATTTTGCGTTTTCGCAAATATCACGTGACATCAATTTGAGATGACTTAGTTACTTGTTGTGAACAACTTAAACGTGACCTGAAGCGAAAATTTTTATTAATGCAAATGGACGGCACTGTCGAATGCTAAAGAATCCTGTTTATATTTCTTTGATATCTCATTTTGTTTACAAGTTATCTACTGATATTAAGTTGCAGCTGATGACGTCATTTTGTTTGCAAATTACTAGGATAACATATGGAAATATAGCTGTATCTGATTTTTGAAAGGTTACAGTTGTAAGAAATATTTCAGCTGAGCTGAATAGATGTTATATAAATTGCCTCATGACTTAATATGATGTTTAGAAAGGCATGTTGATTGTGCAAAGTTTTTTAATTAGATTTCTCGTTGGAAACATGGCCAACCTTGTATACTTTCTTTACATTTTGCAAACAAAATGACCTCATCAGCCAATCGTACACAATAGTGGATAATAACTCTAAAATGAAACAAAATATCAAAACACTTTAAACGACATTCTTTATCATTCAACTGCACTATTCCTTTCCATCAATAAAAATTTTCGCTTCACACCACCTTTAAAGCTATCTTTCGTACCTTGGCACGTCTTTTTGTCTGCAGCAAGATTATAGCCAGCTGGACAATAGCACCGATAACCTCCTTCGAGCTCTTGACAATTATTCCCAAAGCATGGTTTTGAGGTACATTCATTCTTGGCTATAAGATAGAAGGTACTCAATAAGCTTCACAATACATACAAGAAAATGTTTAGATGTTTGTTAAATTGTTCGGATTCATTCACGCTTGCGGCCATTTTGTAGCTCAAATCAATTTATACATAAAAATACATTTTATTGACTTCGATCCTATCGTGATGTTCTCAAGTTAGAAGCGATTTTATGCAAAGGTTTCTGTTTCATGGTAAAACTCTTCTTAAAGAGACTAAAATAATTAAGAATTCAGCTTCATGAGATAAGAAAGTAGGCAAGAAATGGACGAAAAGTCCGAACTGTATACAATTATCAAAATACCTATGGATATACTTTGATAGGCCTAATTGGCTAAGGTCCGTTTTACCATTTCAAGTCAAGTTACCATTCCCTTAAAGGCACACTGTCGTGGCACTGATTGGATAAATAAGACAATATGAAAGAGTAGAATTAGGCAGGCTTCAGTAATTTCGGTGTAAACTGAAATTCACGAAGAGGATAACGATTAGACTCCCTTTATTCTCGAAAAAAAGTGTGATCTAAGAGCATAAAAGCTTTATAATGATCCAGAGGCGAGGTCTTTTTTTAGGGATTTCAATATCACAACCAGCCAATTACAGCCACGACAGTGTACCTTTAAGAAGCTTTAGTATTATTCTACTTTTCTATATTCATGGCACAAGTTTTCATGGCACGTAACAAGTTCAAAAGATCAAAAGATGTTTTACTAAGAGGTTATTTATTTGGATTGAATTTGGTGTAAACAGACCTTAGCCGATTATCTCTAAAGTGGTAGCTGTGGGGCTGAGCTAGAAGAAATTAGATCATGAATTTTGGGCCAATTTGCAAGGATTCTCGAGCGGGCTGGTCAACTTGCCTTTAGATGATCAAAAGTGCATGCTCAAATATAGAAGAGAAGCATTGGACAGGTACAATGTAAACAATGAAGGCTAAGAGGAACAATTTGGGTCTTGATCAGTGTAAATGATCTTGTAAAATAAAAGCGTTGTAATGTTTTAAGACTGCACCGATAAGATGCAAATGTTGTCGGGAAGGAAAGAATACAAGTAATAAAAGCGATTGGAGAATTAAGCATATAGCAAATGAAATCGTCTTACATCGACAAGTGACTTTGGATCCAACCCATCGTCCTCTGACACATGACTTTGCTGTATTGTCAGTTGTAGTGTAGCCTGTTAAACACCCAACAACCACGGATGATGTGACACCTGTGCCAAGAGTAGTGTGTGAAGATACTCTTCTGCCATAAACTGGGATATCAGGATCGGGACATGGAGCAGCTGTAAAGACACAATGTAAGAGTACACTTAGCAATTTGACGACGTCACAACCTCAACAACCTTAAAATGAATCTGATGTCAAAAATGAGCCAGATTCCTCCATCAGTTAAGTCGAATTTTGATGAAACTACATTTTTCCCACCAAATCTTAAAGCTGTAAAACTGCTTAAATGCAATTAGTATTTTGGCAATAATAAATGAAACATACAACAAGTTTATCAATAAGTTGCCACTATGAATGGCACTTACAGCAATACAACTTGGTTTTAAATACAACAAACACAAACACGCATATCAGATATAAGTTGTCTGTTTGTACCTCGGTTATACTAAGCAACGAATACACAAGAATAATTAAAAAAAAACCGTAATAGCCTTTAGCTTATTAGACTAAACATGTCGAGCTTAACCCTTCGTGAACAAACAAACAATTAAATTAACAAGCAAACATGAATAAATTTCTGCTTTTCAAGTACTGATTATTGATCAACAATCTTTTGTTCTTCTTGTCGATAAGATAAATAATTTCTTAATCACTTTGTTCACATTCATATTCAAATCAAAACTTTCGAAAAGGAGTAGATTACGGTGTGATTTATCTCCACATTCGAAACTCTTAAACCAGGAATGTCTGCGAGATTAATGGGGAAACGTTTTAGCAAAATCATAATCCCCTGTATTATTAACATTACAATGCAACGGCTGAAAACGTTACCAAACACTTAACCTTTTGCTCAGGATTGTAGTTAAAAATTTACATTGATCTGGTACTTTTGTTGAACAAGAAAGAAACACGTAAATACTTTAAAAGCAGGCATACCCTTCTATCAAAGTATTCCTGACTCTGTTGAATCAAGCGTTTTCCACAAGGCGATAACAGCCATATGATCGTCGAGAATATATTACTCTCCATGGCAGGAAAACTAAAGGCCGTCTCAAATTAGATATTACATGACAATTTCCCCAAATAAAAACAACTGAAGGGTTTTTATGAGAAATTTGAGTTATCGCAAATCTCACATGACATCTTATTTGAAGTAGACTTTAGTATAAGGACCGCAACAACGAACCTTTTTCACACTGAGCTCCAATAAAGCCATATGCGCAAACACAGATGTATCTTTGATAAAGGTCAACGCATGTTCCTCCATTGCGACAGGGTGATGCTGCACAATGATTTCCATCACTTTTTGCAATAGGTTGGCCTTGTGGACCTGAAAAGTATAAAACTACTTTAGCACCTTTACAGAATTGGAGATGATTCTACTTATTCCTTGAATCTGTGCGCTGATGAATTGGAAAGAAATAAAGGTTTGGGAAATCAAAAGTTAGCTTTTCGATTCGTTGGGTTTTAAATCCGGGGGGGGGTATTTTACTTTTAATTGTACGGGGGTGTGCACTCCAAGAAAAATATTTTTCACCCGGCTTTAGAAATTTTCCCACGAAATGATAGCCGGTTTTAGAAAAAATTGGCGAAAAGCATACCCCAAAATGTAAAAACTGGCAAAAAGCATATCCCAAAACGTAGAAATTCGTCAAAAAAAAATGAAATAACACTTTTGATAACCGGCTTTAGAAAAATTGCCTTCTTTTGATACCCGGCGTTACAAAAAAGAGGCGAAAACGATACCCCCGGAAAGGAGTGCACATCCCGTCAGCAAAATATACTGAGTACTCCCCCGGATCCGGGGGCTTTAAAGGGTAAATCTAGCATGAATACTTCAAGCAAACAACAAATCGTACTTTCAAAATGTGTACAATTATGCATTTCTTTGATGGGAGAAAACAATTAGAGCAAAACATCTCTATTAGATCATAGTCAATACAAAAGGACCTTATATTGACGCTTTTTCTATTAACTATGACCAGATGGGTCAAAAAAGTTAACAAGGTTGGTGGGCTGTGATATGAAAAGCATGAGACCGATATTCAAAACTAAAATTTTAATCTATCAATGAAAGGCTACCTTAGATGTGTAAATTTGTTTAGGCAAAAGCACTGATCTTTTAGGCCCAGAAATTAGAGAAATGCTGATAACGGGGTTGTATGGGAACGAGAATTCCGCGTTCGGTTCTGGTCCATGATTTAATTGCCGTTGATTTTCAAATTCTATTTCCTAAACCGACAATTGTATTGGACTTATATTCCAGTGACAGGTGAATCATGGGCAAGAATCGAACATGGACTTCTGGTTTCTTTAGCAGCAGTTTCCTTATTTTTGGGTATAAGGGATGCACAATTTCACCAAATAAATTTTGCATCTAAGGTAGCCTTTGGCTGAAAGATCAACATATCAGTATTGAGTATCAGCCACCTACGATTTATTCTTTTTTTATCACAAATGAAAACGACAAACTACAAAGAAATATAAATATAAGGTGGCTGCCATAGCTGGAAAGAACATGATGTCATCGAGTTCCAACTACAACAGCCACTTACATCAATGGAAAAATATACATCAATTTTAAGAACGAGAACAACACGGGCGTCTCAGAAAGAAGAGCTCCCTCCACCTTACAGCAGTTGCTTGACTCTCAAACTCTTTATTCTACAGCCCACCAAACCTTTCAGGGTTTCAGATAAATTTGTTAATTCTCCTGCAGGATTTAATGGTTTTCTCCATATTTAACAGGTTGATTTGGTTGTTAATCTTGTGGAAGAGTCTTCTTTCCACAGATACAGTGTTCATGTTGCGTTTATGGGCCTGTTACGATAAGTCCATTATCTAAGGCTATTTATAAATTCTGCACTGCAAATCAGTTGTTTGAATACATGTAATATTGAGAACTTACGATTTGGACAGCCATAGATTTCCATTCGTAATGCAATTCTATTACTTGTCGAATCTTTTCTTGGTGATATTCTAATTACTGTAGCGTAAAAGAAAACTTCGTTGCGCACAACACTTTGAGAGTCACGATTTGCATTCAATCGGCTTCCAGATGGCTGTAGGAAATGAAAAAAAAAATAGAAATGCCCGTGTTCTTTTACTCGATCTTATCAATACCGGGTCAAGTAAAAAAAGCTAACATGTTTGGCGGGCTGTGGAATAAAAAGTACGTTGCCGACATTCAAAAATTAAATGTTAATCTATCAGTCAAAGCCTAACTTAGATATGAAAATTTTGTTTCGTAAAGTCATTCATCTTTTAGACCCTGAAATTAGAAAATGCTTGTGAGGGGTTTGTATGGGAACAAGAATGCCACGTCTGATTCTGGTCCGTGATTTATTTGTCATTGCAATTCAAATTCCATCTCTGAATATGACCATTGAATACTTCAGTTTGAATGGCAAGTACATCATGGACCAGAATCGAGCGTGGAATTCTCGTTCTCATACAGGCCCCTAACAAGCATTCTCCTAATTTCTGGATCTAAAATATGAGCGATTTTACCAAACAAAATTTCACATTTAACTTAGCCTTAGACTGATACATAAACATTCCATTTGAATATCGGCCGTGTACTTTTTATTTCACAGCCTACCAAACTTGCTAACTGTTTTTGACTCACAAGGTAGTCCGATACGTAGGATCTGGCACCTGGTATTGACGCATGATCAGAAGCGTCGTGGGTGGGGGGGGGGGCAGGGGGGCACGTGCCCCCCTAGCGTCAGAATTTCGGAAAATTTCGGAAAATTTCGGAAAATTTCGGAAATTTGAGATCCGTTCGGCTTTTTGCTGAAATTTGGGATCTTACAGATTTATTTCGTGCCTTCGTAGAGTTGATTAGTTTAAGAAAATTCACTGATGCAATAATTTTTGAGGATACAGAGGACTGTCCCTTTTTTCAAAGACTTTTCTATGGTGGCAAAGTTCAAAGCAGATAAACGACCAGGGAACTTATTCCCTAACCAGAAGCGTCGTGGCTGGGGGGGGGGCAGGGGGACGTGCCCCCTAGCGTCTGAAATTCGGATATTTGTCGTAAATTCAGATATTTGTCGGAAATTCGGAAATTTTACGGAAATTCGGAAATTTTTCCGAAATTTTTCATCTGTATGAATTGAAGCCTAGCTTCTATCACGACCCTATCTACTAATGAATTTTTCACAAGAGGGGCATTTCCCGACAGTCTGAGAGAGGTCATATCAAAAAATTTCCTGGGTGCCAAAGCCTTTGTTTGTCGAAACGTGGTCCTCAGGATTCCTTTAAAACCGAAGAGAAAATAGCTGGGTATAGGTTGGGTAAGAATTTTCCTAGAAAGGTCAAATCTTCTATTTTAGCGCTGGTAAATATGGAATCAAGGGATGTATTCTAAGCCAGAGTAAAGGATGTTTCTTCAAAAATGTTCCTCATGCTCCGATTTATAGGAGAACTGTCATGTCATGAAGCTATCAAGGTTTCCTTGTCGCTAATGGCAGGAATGATATTGGGAGATGCATTCTAAGCCAAAGTAAAGGATCTTTCTTCAAAAGTTTTCCTCGCGCTCCGATTTATAGGCGAACTGTCATGTCATGAAGCTATCAAAGTTTCCTTGTCGCTAATGGCAGGCATGATATTGGGAGATGCATTCTAAGCCAAAGTAAAGTATCTTTCTTCAACAATTTTTCTCGCGCTCCGATTTATAGGAGAACTGTCACGAAGCTATCAAGGTTTCCTTGTCGCTAATGGCAGGAATGATATTGGGAGATGCATTCTAAGCCAAAGTAAAGGGCGTGTCCCCAAAAATTTTCCATTTCAATGCTACAACCTACTTTATTTACCCTGGCCACGCCACTGATTGTGGCACGCTCTATTCCCATACAATTATAGCGAACTAATCTGCATTATTGCTTCGATTGAATACCAAATCAGAGTCTTTCTATCTCTGTCTGAAAATCATATTTTGTAACCAAACTGCGCATGCGCATGATGACGTCATTGGTTTTGACGTCATCATTCGTCGGAAAATCAGCAAGTTGTGCCCCCCCTGTCAATTGGTACCCACGACGCCCCTGCGCATGATATCTAAACTTAAGTAATTCGGTGCAACATCACTGAACTTCTTATTTTCTTGTAAGACGGCAAGAAATTTTATGCATTTCTGTGGCTCATAGTTCGAACAAATAAATGGCAGCAATCACACTAGAATTTCCTCCTGTTATAAGTTGAATGGTTTCACTATTTGAAATTCAATTTCGCAGTCAGAAAAACATGCTAATATAACGAAAAAACGACACTCCGTCACAATAAGCTGAAAGATTTTCTTCAGAACAAACGAATCGTGAATGATATAAAAATTAGCAACAGCATAACAATTTTGGATTGGATTTCAAGAATGGCAATTAAGTCTCCGCTTTGATTTAATGGCTTGAAAGGAACTTCAGGTACTTTGCTATTGATAGTTATTGGTAATTTACAATGTCTTAAATACTTTCAGAAAAACAACGTTCTTTTCTGTTTTAACTAGTTTTGATGTTGCGATTTCATCAAATTGTTCAATCGTAAACCAGAAATCTACAGATTTGTGGTTACACCCATATTGTAGACGCTCAAAAACTATAGAAATATTGACTTAAGATTTACCATGAGTCTATAATTTTATTTTTAAATCTGCTCATGAATTTTTCAAATTCAAAGAAAAATGCTATAATTTTCAAATAATCAAGATATCAGAAAATTGCGATAAACAATAATAACAAGGTACCTGAAATTTTGCAGTGGTAATTCGTGTAAACTTTCAAAGTTTTGACGCAGGTGTTTATATTACGATAAATGCGATGACAACCTTGCTTCTCCATTGAGACATATTCACTGATAAAAGCTAAAAGGCTCCACTGGTAACTCTTTATCACATTTTTAAACACCCTCTTACACAGCGAAGGTCCCAAGGAAACCTCTTTATGAGGTCATATATTACAAAGACTTACCGAAGAGTAAGTAGTCCATCCTCCTGATGTTTTGTATTGAATAGTGTAATAAGTAGCAAATTCCCTAACATCTGTGAGGTAATGCCCTTGTGTTGCTATTCCAGTAATCTTGTGAACTGATCCAAGGTCTATCTAAAATTGAAAGAAAGAAAACGAGTTCGATGAAAATTATACAGCAATAAGAAAAGACATACAAATATACCCACGAAAATAAAAATCAGTTGATTACCAGAGAAATGAGGTTTGAAAAGGACGGTTGCCCAAACCACTGCAACAAAATCACTAAATTCCAAAAGCACATCTTGACCAAAAAAATTACGAAGGAAGAAATGCGTTCGCCCCAGAACCCTTCACTGCATTGTTTCCAACTCAGTTCGTATATTTCTTTTGTAAATAATCATTACGTTACAAGATACTGCCATAGAATGTGAGACATTGAAAATAAATCATCGAGCATGTCAAAATTTGGAAAATGTGCAGTTTTGCATTACTTACAGACCACGTCATGGTATCCTACTACAGATTACATTAATTTCTTTAAAATTGCGAGGATCAATCTGAAGATCCTATTAGTTACCACTAGAAATTGGATCTTGACTTTTGAAGAATTTTTTTGAGGTAAGTTTGTTTTGGATCACCTGCCATATAAACAAACAAAATCAGCGGATACCATGAATCTAATTTTATGCCAAGCTTTTGTTTTGCATCTATTGGTTGCCCCCCGTTTCGATCAGACACACCAAGATATCCCTAACCACATAGTACAGTAAATCCCCGCATATAAGAACCTACTTTTTTGAGAGCTAGGCTGAAATAGGTTCTTATTTTAAAGGTGCTAAGACAAATTTCAAGGTATAACGGTTTTTATTTGATGAGTGCCTTGCGTAGGAAATTTTATTCGTTTCGCCAAAGATTTTCAGCCCTATTATTCGTTTTAGCAGGGTTATAATATATCTAATAACCAATGCTAAGCTTTCAAACTGCAAGGGAGGAGATTCAAACTTTAAAAGCCCACTGGGACAGCATATGAGTCAAATCTTTCAATAGGGCACAGGGAAACCCGCAAATCTTCCAATTTCATGCTTATGAGCCAATGATATCGTCGTATTCCGATCACATGACTGAAAATAAGGCTTTCGAGATAAATTTTCGAGTACCTTCACGAAAATAAAAATGGATAT